>CM031973.1:9791913-10039579 GCA_018804465.1 Populus tomentosa | reverse complement strand
CCTACTGGGGAAGATACAAGACTTGTGCAGTTTTTCAGGTCATCTTTGTCATAGTAAGTTACTTTGACCCTGAACCTTTTCTTTACATTTTGCATTAAAAGTGTAACTTTCATATTTCACCTCAAAAAATACAGGAAGATCTCGTACAGTAAGCAGATCCAGGTGTTGCAATTTAATTGCATGCATATATGCTAAATATTGCTGCTTTTGTTTTGTATGGCAGGGTCTGGTAATCCTATCACTCGCATCATACCTATTTTTAATCAGACCAAAAGGATGTGGAGATGAGCTGACTCCATGTGGATCCCATTCAAGCATGGAAGTTTCGTTGTTTTACCTCTCCATTTACCTCATTGCTCTAGGAAATGGAGGGTATCAACCTAACATTGCTACGTTTGGGGCCGATCAGTTTGATGAAGACGACCCTAGGGAAGGATATTCAAAGGTTGCATTTTTCAGCTATTTCTACCTCGCCCTGAACCTTGGCTCCCTCTTTTCCAACACCATATTGGGGTATTTTGAGGATGAAGGGATGTGGGCCCTAGGATTCTGGATGTCTGCAGGTTCTGCCTTTGCAGCACTGGTATTGTTTCTAGGAGGAACAGCTAGATACCGGCACTTTAAACCGAGTGGTAACCCTCTCTCCAGGTTCGGCCAAGTTATCATAGCCGCGATGAAGAAATGTAGGGTCGAGATGCCATCAGATGGAGAGGAGGAGCTGTACGATGTGGATACAAAAGATTGCTCAATGAATGGCAACAGAAAGATTCTCCACACTGACGGATTCAAGTAAGTAATGAGAGAACGGTCAGAGACTCATAAAACTTGATTTATCCAAAGTACACAGAATTGATAATCCTTGACTAAATTCAGCATACGTTATGTCTAGGAAGCCATATTATCCAGTTCATCATTCGAAAAAACTGGGTTTCGTAGATTCCATGAATCGAGCATTGCAAGTTCCTTTTGATCTATAACAATGCTAACTGTTCATCGATGTATTTTAGGTTCTTAGATAGAGCAGCTTTTATCTCTTCTAGAGATATTGATGATCAAAAGCGGGGCTGTCGCAACCCATGGCGTCTCTGCCCAATTACACAAGTAGAAGAAGTTAAATGCATACTGAGACTGCTCCCAATTTGGCTCTGCACCATTATCTATTCAGTGGTTTTCACACAGATGGCCTCTCTGTTTGTGGAACAAGGTGCTGCAATGAAAACAACCATTTCAAACTTCAAAATCCCTCCTGCCAGCATGTCTGCCTTCGATATTCTCAGTGTTGCATTTTTTATTTTCCTATATCGGCGAGTTCTTGATCCACTCGTGAGCAGTTTTAAACAGACAAGCTCAAAAGGACTAACTGAACTTCAAAGAATGGGTGTTGGCCTCGTGATCGCAATAATGGCAATGGTTTCGGCTGGGCTTGTGGAGTGTTATAGACTCAGGTACGCAAGAAAAGATTGCAAACACTGTGAAGGCTCAAGCTCCTTGAGCATCTTCTGGCAAGCTCCTCAGTATGCACTTATTGGAGCTTCTGAAGTTTTCATGTATGTTGGTCAACTGGAGTTCTTTAATGCACAAACACCCGATGGATTAAAGAGCTTTGGTAGTGCACTTTGCATGACTTCTATCTCGCTAGGGAATTATGTGAGTAGCTTGCTTGTGACTATGGTTGTGAAGATCTCAACTGAGGATCATTTGCCCGGATGGATCCCAGGAAATCTGAACACAGGTCACCTCGACAGGTTTTACTTCCTCTTAGCAGGCTTGACAACTATAGACTTAGTTGTGTATACGGCATGTGCTAGGTGGTACAAGAGTATCAAGCTGGAAAAGAAATGCGAGGAGAATGATCATGACGAGAACCTCAGAGTCTGATGTACATGATGAAATTTCCTCCAGAAAAATGTTAATGATTATGGTACCAGCATATTTAAATAAGAGGGGGAGATTGGGGGTGATGGATAACAATTTGCAGAAACTTTCGGATAAACAAAAAGTCGTGCTGTGGGAGAGTACATATAACCTATTCGCTGAACTCCCATAACACCTATTTCTCTCGGTTACTGCAACACCTCACTTTGTTTCTGAAGTTAGGTTAAGTAGAAATGAGGCTGGGCAGCTTTTGGTTCAATTTGCCTCATTATCATTTGTTGATCCTGTTGCTAACCATGGAATTACCTTCTAGAATGAATTTCTAACATCTATGAAGCTGCCATGTTTGACAATAATACAAGTGTATCTGACCTCCAAGTTTTCACTTCATCACCTTTGGGCTGCAACACTAAACTTCCTAGGGGCTGGGGCTGATAAGACAATGTAAGTTCTAGTTCCCCAATATACCTAAAGCAATTTTTTCATGATCATGCAAGCTTTAATTCTATAATTATAAAAAACAATAGACTTAGACTTCAGTATAAGATCATTGTGATGCCAACCAAGAGAAACACATTAGAAACGACTCACTAAAGCTAAAGTTGTAAAAGTTGCAGGTAAGTTGTGAAACATCGCCCCCCATTAAAAATAATAACAACTCATATTTAAGAATAATAGCTCTCTGTTAGGCAGCCCATCCTATAAACCTAATCCTTCCAAACTTTATAAAGAAGACAGGGCAAATAAGTTGATAATGAAATGTTCAGAAAACTCTCTGGTTGAGTTACCTATAGAAGATAAGTATAATGTTAAAGGAGTCTTATGAAATCAGTTCTTTTAAACTACCAGATTTCTTACTTCCTATATTTGATGTTCAATAACTCATAGGTTTTAAGCATCATGTCGAACTTCTTGATCTCTTGCCCCTTGTACCTTTATATATGATAAGAAAGATGAAGATAATTCTAAATTTTTAGGTTATGTCTAGTTTATATCTATTCAGGTTTTGAATAGTATTTGTTATACTCATCGCCCTTAGTTATTTAGTGTTCAAGTTTACAAACCTAAGAAGCCTATAGGCTTTTTTCCTATGTCTTCTCATGTTAGGTTGTTTGAGTTATTTGAAATTTTTTCATGTATTGTTTAAAGCTTGCATGTTAAAATTATAAAACAAATTCAAGCAAATAATAAACAATATAAATTCTAAACTGATTTATATAAGTATCTTAATGTATTTAATGTTGGGAATTATTTTATGATCAAATTATATCTAAATAGTGTCCTTTAAAAACCATTAAAAGATTTTAAACAAGTAGTTAGGTCATTAAACTACCACCAGCATTTGATATTAGATCTATTTTTAACATGAAGGACCTAGTTATGTATAAAAGACAGCAACATATTCCTTATAATTCTTTTGAAACTCTTTTCTTATTATCCTTATCATTGGCACAAAATAAACATATTAATGCTACTTTAAATACACAAGTTATTTTTACTAGTGATGGTAAAGTTCAACGAATCTGAGTTCATGAGCTAGATGATCAAATTTAGACTCCACTTGAATCATAAAAGAGACATTATAATGGCTTGATTTTGATCTTTAGGAGTCTTATCATAGCCATTTGGAGCTATAATCGACAAAGTTAAGTTTTTCTAGCTTCGAGAGAGTTAATAGGAATACTAGACCCAAGTCACGGTTCACGCATGCTTATAATCTTCAGTGATGGAGGGGTAGCCCATCATTGTTCATCGATTAGGATATTAGGCTTTAGTTTATGCTATCGAGTTTAATTTATTTAAAATTTTATTTAGGTTTTATTAGTAGGTTTGATGTTATTTTATTTTGGATTTCAATATATTTTTAGTATACCTTGGGCCTAAAGGCTACTTGTTTTAGGGTTTTATTATTTAAACATAGTTTTTTGACATTATGATTAGATTATGATGAATTGATAAAGAAGTTACAAGCTTTTGGTTTTTCAAACCTTATTTTTCCTCTCCTTTTCAACTCTATTCTTTCTCTTCTTCAATTAACTTCTTCTAAATTCTAAGTTTTTCTTCTTCTTTTATTTTACTTCTCTTAAATCTTTATTTGTGCCCCATCATATTCTCTCTTATCTTAGAGCTTCATCAGCTATGGAAGGAACTTTTAGTAAGGAGTAAAAATGAATGAACAAGCTTTTATTTATATTCTTACATATATCACTAATGATTAAGTCACGAAAAAACTCAACTCATACAGATTGGGCTTTCCATAGCTATAATCTTGAGCTGGAGAATAAACTAGATCATTGGTCATTAGTTTTTCTACATAACAAGTCTCATATCAGGATAAGAGATCCTCTTATGCTTTAGGTATAAAATATATAATGAGTTGAATATATGCAAAAAAAAAGTGTATGGAGCAAAGAGAGTGGTATAAAGTATAGCTTGAGCAAGTCTATCTTAGCCTCCTTTTTTACTTGGTGACATATGGTATTTATAGATGTAAGAGTTCATGTAAGTTTAACTAATGGGAAGAAAAAAATGATAATAAATATCTTATTTTCTAGAAAGTTAAGTAATTAATTAGCATGCTATGTTTTTTATTGGTAAATAAGTTGATGCTTGAAAATAAGTCATTGATGGTAAAAGTGGCAAGCAAAGAAAGTTGGTACAGAGTTTGGCTTAAAAGTAGCCGTTTGTGGAAATGGTAGTCTGGCAAAGCCACACTTAGAAATAACATCCAGTAAAAAGATTGGTCTGAGAAACTTTGAAAGAGGTTTTTGGGCGAGAAAGGATGGCATACGTGCATAGTTTAATGGGGCCAATGTTGAAAAGGGTTCAATTAGGTTTAGAGAGGAGAGGGTTTGGTTGGGAGATGAGAGAATTAGGTTAGGCCAAAAAAAGAGGGTTTGGTTGGACTTGGCTTAGCCTAGAGAGGGTTCGGCTAGTTCCTTTTCGACTATTTTCTTAAAGGGTTTGGCTAAAAAAAATGGGAGATTTTGTTGGGTTATTTGACCAATGCTGGGTTAGATAACTCAATATTGGTTTAGATAGGTTTAATTAATGGCCGGATATTAAACTTGTTCGACCGCATGTTGAGCTGATAAGACTGAAAGTTAGGTTGAATATTTCCATTTTTCTTTAAGATTAAACAAACACCTTGGGATAAAGCTCTACATGCCCTACGTTGCCACGCACACCGGCTAGTGGGTGTCTCCCTGGAGACACTCTTAACTATCCACTGACATGAACACGTAGATGCCCCCGAAGAATGGCACCATTGAAATCCAATGGTCAAAGAGACCGAAGCAGAGATTGCCGCGTCCTCATCGTGAAAGGTCAAGACAAGCAGTGCAGAATGATCATGGATTTCCACTCCGGGATCAGACTATAATTTATTCGTCCAATATGATGGTCTCAAGTCCCAACCACCAGCACAATATTTCCACTGCTTTCAACTATGAGTCAAGAACAACACGGAACACATACAACGTATCTGTACCGGATTTATCGACCACGTGTTGGGCAGCAAAAAAAGCGCTAAGAACATTTCAACATGCCAGAAGAAATCATTGCAGCATTTTATCGGATGCCTTCATAATTCTTTCTACATGAACATATTTGCAACAAAATTAGCCTTTGTGGTATTCAAACTCATTAGGATTTTTTTGAGTTCATACTTGGAACAGCAAATTACTATTACTAGTAATTTGACAACAATAAAACAAATTTCAAGATGAATATCAGCTGCTCAAACAAAAACCCTTTATTGGTACGAAGTTAGGCCTGGACCTTGCGAACTTGAATATGATGCGTAGATTCTCGACGCCATATAGGTTGCGCTCCACTCTGGACAAGGGTAACATTCTGTCCTTCCATCAACAGACCCTTACTCTAAAGCATGGAAAATACTTAAAAATATTAGTTTCAGAAGATGCTCATCCAAGTGTAGAAACTAGATAGATGGAGGAATCACCAACCAATAATAGCTTGAGTGCTCGGGCAAAGGTCTCCTCTGCGTCGTCTGAAAACTGCATGTAAATCGGCATGGCACCCTGATAAAGCGCTAGCCTCTGCTTTATCCTTTCTCTGCCAAGCATAGAGAATGTTGTGAATATTAAGAAATGAAGACTTTATCCTAATTTACACTACACCATCAAGACAGTAACTAAAAGAATTCAACACACAGATAATATAAAAGTATGCAAGAAAGCTAAAAGATAGCACAGAGCATGAAATAGTGGTGAATAACGATATTCTAATCATATGTGCATATCATCAACAAGGCCATTTAACATCTTTAGCATGATGGCAGAAAGACAGGAAATGTATTGGCATCAAAGAAATGTTCTCTTCCACGAGAAAGATAACTAGTATAAACAAATTGAAGAATGTACAGTGGTTATTGAAAACTATTATACCAAACACAAGGATGCACAGTATCACACCACTATAAACAAATTACCAATTTTAGTGTGGCTAATCTTCTATCTAATACTTTCACCATAAAGCATTCATTGTTAAAATATTTGGAAACATGCACGTGTAGCATTTCAAGCTTTCTAACTCAGTTAAAGCTTTGAACAACATTGTATTTGAAAGGACCTTTATTCAATTTACAGTCTCAAGTAATTTAAAAAGCAAAAACTACTGAATTTGTTGAGCTTTTGGAACTCACTCGTTTGTGAAGGCAAATATTGTTGAGGCAGGCCGATAATGGCTTAAAAGTATAGCCATGGACCCTGTTCTTGTGAAGACAATGATAGGTGTATTGAGAGTGTTAGCCATAATTGTGGCATGGAAAGCAAACATTTCACCCATATGGCTCTGCCAAAAAAAAATTGTATCCATAAGGTGTTCAGGCAATGAAAGCATGAAGAGAGTTGGAAATTAGAACCGGTCACTTGGACAGTAGCAGCAGTGGCCAAGTTTGACATCAGTCGTCACAACTCTGATGTACAATTGACATAAAATCTGATTCTATTTGTCCAAACAACTTGTATGTGTAATAAGAAAAGAACAAGAATTAGAAGCCCGGCTCTCTCAATACATACCTTATAGACATTGTGGGTTGGAGCTGTTGTGTTAAATGGCAGACTTGATTCTGTTCTCAATGCCACTGTGTGCATGACTTTAACAGCTTTAAGTGGATACCTAAATTCATTGTCATAAATAACAAATAAATCAATTGCGAAAGAAAAGTAAAATTAAGTTGTCTGCATGAAAGATTGAAAAAACAAAATCATAACTGGGACGAGGAAACCAAGTAAAACATGATTGTGAAACTTGCCATTAAACCTGTTAGCATCAAAATTCGTAGAAATAATATAAGTTTACCCAGAAAAACAATTATGAGTTAGTTATCATAAGGATGCACCATACTGAAACTTAACCACCACTATCATTGATGATATCTTCAAACTCGTTTCATCAGAGGAGCTAATTGAAATACGAGCTATGACTTGACAGAGAGAGAGCATGAAAGTCAAACTTATATTGTGTTACTGGCGCTTGAAGGTTTTAAAAAAGGGAACTTCTCTAGTTTTATATAACTTGATAAGCTCATAAAATGTGCTCGCTGAAATATATTTTTGATGGAAAACATGTTTTAAAAATGATTTTGTAATTTTCTGATCCATCTTAAGAAAAAGTCATATGTTATCATTATTTTAGATGGAATTTAGTGGTTGTTTCCAGCAATGGTAGACAACTGAAATTGAGTCAAGTAACAAAAGTGATTGTGGTGACCATAGCAGCAATTGCCATTAGTTGGTGATGGATGGCACTCAGTAATGCACAATGGTAGGCGAATGGAAAATGCCTACAGTAAAGCTGAAAGCCATATCAACCGAGTGGTAAGACTATATATCCTATAATAGTTGAAGGCTTGCAACACAAAGCAGTCTAGATATTTGAGCCAGCTCTCCACTAGCCAGAAAAACATTATGTTGCCAGTTTATGTTCTGTCATCGAACACAGAGGGAAGAAAAGGACAAAAGAAAAGAAAATATTCTGTTGCTGTTTTCTGAATCACTTGATTTGGACCAATTTCACTTACTTTCCATGGGCAGTTTCTCCTGAAAGCATGACTGCATCAGCACCTTCACGTACTGCAATTGCTATGTCAGAAACCTCAGCCCTTGTTGGTGTAGGATGATCAATCATGCTTTCCAGCATGTTTGTTGCTACAATAACAGGCTTCTGCATGTTGTGACACCTTCTAATGATGTCTTCCTGTTTGCATGATCATAAATCACTTGACTAAACAAAGAATTCAAGTGAAGTGATTAAACTCTAAACAAGACAAGTATTAAAAAGGTAAGTGATGTTAGTAGTTATTAAGGCTACATTCGGGTGGATAGCAGTTTCACCTACTATGATTTTACCACGTAGGATCAACCATGCACGGTAAGCAGGTTATGCTAAGAAATAAAGTGAATTTAGATGACCACCAACAAAAGCAACCAAGCCTCAATCCCAAACTAGTTGGGATTGGTTTTATGGATCCTTTTGCACCCTTCCTCACAACATGTACTAAATCGGCAAATAAAATGTATATAGACAAAATGCAAAATTGATCCATATGTAGAATCTCAAGAATTCATTTCAAGCTACTACTACTATAATATTTTTTTTCTTAGATTCAGAAATAACTCCATATATCCAAGAAAGAGGTGAGTCTCAACCTCAAGCTTTTCCATCTTAATCAAGTCCCAGATCCAAATTTGACATGCATGTATTATGTGCAATATGGAAGTTGGTATCGGACATGCCACATTCTCTGTTCAATTACCTGCAATAAAGGGACATCCTCTATTGGGAGTTCAGCCCCGAGGTCTCCACGAGCAACCATTGCCTATCAAAGCCAATGAAAAACAGTTAAAAGGGAACTGAACATTATTATACCGAGCAATAGATAAAACACATGAACACATGTACAAGGTTTGTGCACGCAACACATCTTCACATAAAGAAGAGAAATTTGTAGTCTCCCATTAAGAACTCTAAAAGACATGTAAATAGATACATAGATCTACAGTAATCCATTAAGAATATCAAAACTGACCCCATCTGATGCAGAAATTATCGACTGGAGATTTGGTATTGAGTCAGCACTTTCAATTTTTACAATCACATGGATGTCAGCATTGCAGCCTGCATGATGTTCGAAACAGTTCAAATAGACAAACTGAAGAGACATGAACTCTCAAATACAGCTGTAACTTGAAGAACTGTTTATATTGTAACTTGAAGACCTGTTTATATGAAGAAAAAACTTTACTTGTGAGATAATCTTTCAACTCGTGAACCACTTTTGCATCCTTTACAAAGGACACGGCATAAAAATCGACTTGGTTATCCACCCCAAATTTGATATCTTCCCAGTCTTTGTCTGTAGATAATGACAATGTAGCACTCAAAAACAGAGCATAGTGTTCAGAAGATAACAGAGGATAAATGAATAATTAAATCTTCACATCATACTGTTACAATAAGAAATTGAAACAGAAGAAACCTGTAATTGAAGGCAAAGTTGCACTTTTTCCCCGCACATTTAAATGGCGCCTTGATTTTAGTTCTCCACCATCAACTACCACACATTTAACTGCATCCTTTGTCTTTGACTTCACAGATAATGACATCATTCCACCTATAAAATTCACAGAAAATAGCTCTTCATTTCTTGTGACCAGCAGAGGAACTCCAGACTTCGTTGAATACTTTGTAGAGCATTCCCTTTGTGAATAGATGGGAACAGGAAAGAAACAGAAGCTGGTTCATGATTCTTGAGAATCCACGGATAGAATAGAATCCAAACATCAGGAAATAAAGTGTATTATGCTACCATACAGTACTAGCAACTAGCATATATACTGTAAGAGAGGCCATCTACCAATCCATTAAATAACAATTTGCAAATCCCAAAAGCAGATCCAAAAGAGAAATAACAAAATGAGTTGGTTAACTTTTTCCATCTATGATGAATTATCCATATTAAGAAAAAACTACACAGGTGTCCTGATAATTTGGGAGTTGCGAAGCCTCCAAACCAGTAAAACAATAATAAAAGTCCAGCTCCTCATATGGCCATTTATATATAAATATTGGCCATTGTAAAAAGAAGTTCTCAGAAAGTAAAAGAAAACACAGATACCACATCAACTCAATTATTCAAAAGATGTGTTTCTGGTTTTTATTATCATATACATCTTTCTATTATACAACTCATCTATTTCTAACTATAGATTCCAATTACACCATACCTATCAGATGGTACAGAAGTACGGAGATAAGATAACTGACATACAAGCAATGAAAAGCCAGTGTAGAATATGTTCACTTACCATCCACCAGTAGCATGTCCCCAGCCTCCACGTCATTTATAAAGTCATCATAGTTTACACTAACAGTGTCTTCAGTGCTGACTCCTCTTTTGATGGTGAAATTAAACTCTTGTCCCTCCTTGAGAATAATTGGTTGAGGCACATCTCCACTTCTAACCTCAGGACCCTGCATTACATTAAAAAACACATAGGACTTTGACATTTCCACAGTAGGTCTAAACATGCAGCACATCAGGCAAGAACAAAGAGCATGATGTTGGATGAGTGGATTTGAACCAATGGAAATAATTGATGTGCAAGTTTCTTGGCATGCAATCACTAAACCTCTTTGAACACATTCCCTCAAAACATATTCCGACTAAAACTTGGGGCATCCGAACTCAGATGTCGCTTGGTGAATATAAATAATAGAAATGAAAGGAGAAACCCATAAGCTTTCCCCAACTACATATTTGGTTAAAAATTAACAAATTGGTTATGTAGTAACAAATGATCATAAATCCGTTTCACCACAGAAACAAGGATAAAATGATCAAATTTGAATTTATTAAATATCTGTTGATCAGAAACCACAAAGGAGATAAATTGAATCAAGATTTTCAGAAATCAGTATACCTTAGTGTCTAGCATTATGGCAATAACATTGTCGTCAGATTGTGCATTATACTCTTTGACCAGATCGATAGTTTTCTTGTGGGAAGCATGGTCTCCATGCGACATATTCAACCGGGCCACGTTCATTCCAGTTTCTGCCAGTTTCCATATCATTTCACGCGAGCTTGTGGAAGGACCAATTGTACAAACTATTTTTGTTTTCCTTCGAGCAATTGGATTTATATTTTCCTTTCCCAGAGTTTGATTGGTCAGAAGCTCAAAAGGATAGCTCACCTTTTCCTAAAACAATAGAATCTCAAGTTAAAAACTTGCAAAGAAAACAAACACAATGTTAACACTCGAAAGGGAAAAGGTAGAAGCAGGATAGTATAATAAAGCAGCACTACAAAACACAGCATTTGACGTGTGGTTTTTGCAAGTCTAGGATTAAAGAGTTCTTCCGTCTTCCCCAATTAGCAAGAACAAGTCATAATCACTGAAGAAGAATGCTTAATTAAGATTACGCAATTAACAAGATATTTCCCTGGGAAGTTGATGTCCCTATGATAACTATTCAACTTCCACGCTATAACTGATCGATGTGCAGCCTTTTCAATTATTAGTTTTCAGTACTACATCAAATTGATTATTAATGATAAACAAAACACTGTCCTACAAACTAAAGCAAGCCAAATTTTCAAGTTTTAGCTCGGTGGGGAAAAAAAAATCTCCAAATTCATAATTTAATATTTTCATCTCTCTCCCAATAGCATCTCAGAATCCAAACAGGGTATATAGTCCATAAAAGAAAAATAAAAGACCATAAAAATAACTCACAGAAGCCGTTAAGGGCCCGTTAGAAGACGCAAGCTTTCTCGTCTGGTTCTGCCCACTGGCTTTCATAGATCTAACAGTAAATTTGGAATTTTGGAAGAAACATCTCTTTCTAATCCTTGATTCCAACACAAACACATCACTCAAGTTACCCGACGACGACAAAATCCGATGATCCCTACACATTCTCGTCGACATATTGTTGATCGTTACCATTTCTTCTCAGGTTTTGGCGTTTCCTGCTCCGTGATATAAATGTAGAGATAGAAGGAGAGGAGAGGGACAATGAAGACTGCTAAGCTCCTGAGAGAAACAGAGACAGTGTTTATAGAGAGGGAAGCGTTTATGTTATGCGGCTCTGCTACTTGAAAAAAAAAACACCGAGAAAACTAATAGAGAGTTCTTTTCTTGTTAGGACAGTTGGCTTCCTTGTGGCCTGTGGGCGTTTTTCAAACGGAGAAAACTACTATCTTACTCGCAGGGTTGCGAGTGTGTGACACCGTTTACTTTGTGCGTTATTTACATTATTATGTTTCGTGTAATTTACTTTCTTAATAAATTTATTTTTTCTCCACAGATCCTGCTAGGAAGGATAATGGATATCCAAGAGTCAAGTTTCTTAATATTTATTATATATTTAATAAAAAATATTTATAAAATATTAATTAAATTTTAAGTATCCAATAAGCGTTCAATATCTATTATTATCTATTGAACAATAAAAATAAAATAGTTAATATATATTTGAAATGTGTGTGTGTATATATATATATATTAAATGATAAATATTATTCCTATATTTTAAATTACATTCGAGCAAGTTTCTGGTTGTGATTAATAATATTTATATTGTATTTATTATTTATTAGATTTAGAAAATACTCATTTATTTAGATCAAATTAAATCAATATCTATCATATTTATATTAAATTATCATTCCTAAATCTTATCCGTATTCATTTTTTCATGATTTATTATAGTTTATTGACAACATGTGAATTTTAACGTTAACTTTTCTTGTTTTATCATGATAGATTTGTATTATGCTCATTAAACCTCTTGATTTCAATATAAATTTGTACTAGAGCATATAATATTTATTTTTTGATTGGAGTGAAACTTAAAAGCTGCTAGACATCATTTTTTTAAGGTTTTTAATGAAAGTCTTGTGATACATGATTTATATAGAGTTCATAATCAATTATATAATAAATATAATTATTTCATTCCTGAGATGAAGAATGCTTGTTTGGATATTATAATAATTGTTAATATACAGAAATAATACAAGAAAAATAATAAACAATCTTATTGAATTAATCACCACACAAACTCTAATTTAAAATTTTATTATTAAATATATCATATTCAAATATCTGTTAAAATAAAAGTGAAATAATATTATTTATACTTGTTCTATGTTTATTTTAAGGTGGAGGAGAAAAATCATAATAAATAATGATAGAGTTATTATAAGAATTTCTAAACTAAATAAAATAAAATAAAATAAAGAAAAACAATATTTGATTTTTCTAAATTAAATCAAATAATAAATACATCATAAAAAATATTTTTCTTTTTTGTGTACAAATAATCAAGTCAAAGCATTGATTTTGATATACCAAATTTTGAGACAATAATAAGAAAATCTCTTTTAGTTCATATAATTTTAAAAAATTAAGTGATTATAAGATGAATGTTAACATTGCAAAAAAAAGAAAAAAGAAAGAGGCAAAATATGTAAAAATTAAATTCTTAAAAAAAATCCAATTGATTTTAAGATATACTGCATTATAGTAAGTGTTTAGTTGAAAATATGGTAGATATTATATTTTAAAATATTGTTTAAAAATATATTAAAATAATATTTTTTAAATTTTTTAAAATTTATTTTTAATATCAATTTTAATTTTAAATAAAAATAATAATAAAATTTTAAGCACTAACACAAATGGATGTGTGTAACGAGCGGCAAGAGGCAAGTGGGTTTAATTTTTTCAATCATCTGGGCATCACCAAAACAAGAAAGCTTGTCTTAGGCTCCCTACGATCATTGGAAATATCGTCTCAACGGTCTTTGTCAACAATCTCATAATAAAGAAATAAACAGCATGGATCTCCGCCACGTATATTAACCGTCATCCAACGGCGAGGATAGCAAAGGCTAACAAACTCCTCAACTCCTGTAGATATTTATAATTCAAAACAATCCCGAACACGTGTCGATTTTGTCATCAGACGGAGACATTTTCTTGCCACTGCCAGCGAGTATATGAAATTTGTACGCGCAAATATTTATAATTGAGGCCTGGTATATTCTGTTCATTCGTAGAGAATATCGAAGGAGGCCAAGCACGTGCTTCGCTTCATGCAAATCTTTTCCTGTAGGCAGTGGAGACAACGACATGAAGATCTCAGCTCGGGAAAATTATAGTCCATATGTTCCTGGGGAAAAAAGGATAAGGTTGTAATTATGTGTCACTCGTGAATTATTTTTTATTTTATTTTATTTTATGGGTTAGCAAGAAGAAGAGACGTTTTAACCACTGACTTTGAAGAAGAAAGACGAAAGCCATGAAGACTGACATTCTCACATCCATCTACATGCATTGAGAAGTGACATTGAATTATTAATTTACCTCACTGAGTTATTATTTTATTCATGCATGTGAAAATGAAAATGATAAAAGAAAAACAACATAAATTTTGTTGGTACTGAATATTTCATCGTATTCAATTATTCTAGGTTGCTTATATACAGGAAAAAAATTATAAAGAAAGCTGAAAATAAAAATCTAGTTCAAATAAAAAAAAAATTAAATCAATTAGAAAAATATAGTAATTTTTAAATAGTAATTCATGGATATTATTTTAACCCTAAAAAAAAACTGAATCTTTTAAATCTTCTAGTAAAATTTCAGCTTAATATAATAATTGAATATCAATTTATATATGTTAACATAACACTACATATTTAAAAAAAATATATCCTACATTAGTCTTACATGATTGGAAAGAACTTGAATTCTGTTCATCTATCCATATATGATGATGCTGTCTTCAATCGTTAAAAAAAGATTTTAAAATCCTTTTGCTGATCTCTTACATGCTCACACTATACAATTAGCTAACTCAAATAAAGTAGATAAATAATTAATTTCTAAAACACTTTTTAATCTTTACATAATCATTACTAGTTGTCAGTAGCTTGTTCCACATCATATTCTTTCTCACACCATTCTGATTTTCAAGAATCTCCTTCTCTTTTTTCTTCATAAATTAAGATAAAAACAACATATTCTTACCCCTGCTCTCAATAATTGCCCCCTCTCTTGGGCACCAAAATTATACGCTTTCTTTTTATATTGAAAGTATATGTACCATATTGTCCATCATGCACGTCATTCCTATCATATTGTCATGGTCTACCTAATAGTAGATGATATACATTCATAAATACAATATCACACCAAAAATTATCAAAACATCTATTACCTATAAAAAATAAAACAAGACAATATTGGTCCACGATTATCATGCTATCTTGATTCAATCACTTTAATTTGTAGGGCCTTAAGTGTATTTTTTTTTAGTTGCTTTTCTATTGCCTCAACCAGCACCATGTTATAAAAAATACCACTATTAATAATCAAATTATATACCTTGTACTCGATAGTACAAGTTGAATAGAAGAAACTACTATGTAGTCAATCTTTCATTTGAATCACTCTTAGAAGCAAACATGTTTTTTGAATGACTAAGGTAGCATTACATAAATAGTTCAGCTTTCTCTTTATTAAATTCTTCTACAAACAGATTTTTACTTGAATGACTTTTTATCTTATGGTACTCAACAATTCGATGCCCCAACTCACCATATCTAAAACATCAAAATTTAAAACTAGAACCTTGATGTGTGGTTTGTTTAGCTTTTGATTATGGTTGAATGGAAGATTTTTGTTCATTGGTGTGCACCTATTTATTATTTTGATTAAACCCAAAGCCACCTATATTAGTTACCTTGATAACTTATTGTTTCTCCACTATCAAAACCCTTTGATAGGCTTTTGAAACCGTGCATAAAAATTGCAAAAACATCATGGCTTGAATGAACTACCGCAATCCACTTAAGTACATGGCAAACAATTACTTTTCTATTTCTGATGGATCATTCATTGTCACTAACTGGTAGAACTCATTAGTATAATCGTTAATTGACTTACCTCCTTATCTTAGTGTGTAAAGCCTTCGGTATAGGGTTTGCGTATACCCAAAATAGAGGAAGTTTTCCTTCATCTTATCCTAGTTATTAATCTTCAATTTCCCTTATCTCTCCTTAGTCTTTTTCAATTGCTCCTACCAAACAGAAGCCCAACTTTTCAATCTAATCATAATCAGTTTTACTCTTTTTTATTTGGACCTCTTTGTACTAAAAAAATCATGCTACCTCATTCAACCAATACATGAACTCCTTTGCTTGTTAAGTTTCCATGAATTTAGGGATTTTAATCCAAAATCTCCCATTCTATTTTCTTCTTGATCAATAGACTATCTCCTCTGCTATTTCTCCTGGAAAGTGTTTATGGTTTGCCTATAGACTCATGGTCACTCTTCTTTTGACCTTGTTCTCATAGATCTTTTTAGTCTAACAAACGAGTTAATTTTATGATATATCTCTACATGTTCTTTATCACGAGCATTTGGACATTTTTCTCTCTCTCGAGAATCTCATCATCCCCCTTTTAACAACACTTTATTTTGTAACCTCTCATTACCATAGTTGTTAGTAGCACACAAGAAGCAAACAAATAGCCACAAGGTTACAACACATAACAAGTAATAAACTAAGATTATTGGGCTTTAATTCCAATTAACACAAATAAAAACAACAAAATAAAAATAATAAGAACATCCAACAAAAAATTATGTTGAATAGAGCCACATAACAAATCTTAATTCAAAATTTTATTACTAAATATTTCATCACATAAATATTCTAATCAAAACTCTCCATCACAACTCTTTTAGACTGCTTATATACCAGTAAAGCCATACATTGATTTATTGAGGTTTTTAGAGTGTTTCATAGATGTTTTTATATAAAAAATTAGTTGAAAATGATTTTTTCATTTAAAAGTTGAAAACCTGAGTTTCCAAAAGGTTTTCACCACTAATGCTCAAAAATTGAACAACAAGCTATGTGTTGCTTGCTTTATTTTTATTTTAAATAAAAAAAAAGACAAACAACATTTTGTATATTCCTTTTATTGTAGAATAAATAAATAAACCCATACACTTGAGGGTTCTAGGCCTAATCAAGTTTGAGCTAGAGTAGTTGGCTAGGATTACATATCTGATCCTTTTTTTATATATATATATTTTTAATTAATATTTTCCCTCTCTTAGTTTTTAGTTTAAATTAATTTTATTTTTAATTTAATTAATTCAATCTTTCTCACTTTTTTAAATATAGTAGTTATTTTTTTAATATTTTTATAGTATTTTAAATAGACTATAGTAATTTATATTTTTTATATCTAATATAAATAAATTATATTTGTATTATGTAATTTTTTAAAATATTTTATTCTTAATAATAAAAAAATATTATTTAAGATAAAAATAATAAAAAAAATAAAAAAATACATAAATTCAAAAGAAAAGTGAATGTTAAATATTTACATATTCATCTGTCATTTTCTTTTAGAAAAAATATTGGCTTAACAATTTAATATTTAATTGGCATTATTTTTTTTCATATTTATCTATTTTTTAAATTTATTTTAATATTAAACATAAATAATATTTTTGTATTTTTTAATTAAAAAATAGGAAACAATAAAATGTATTTATAATATTAATATATTATTTATTATATTAAAAATTAATTTAAAATCTTATTCTAGACATAGCGCGGGTTTTAAAGCTACTGTAATCTAAACTGTCGAGGGTCACATCATATTTTTGGACACTATAAACGGTTGCGACAGACACGTAGCTACAAATATTTGCCGTTCAACAGGATGTCAACATGCCTTACTGAAGGCAACGCCCTTCTCTTAATGAGGTTACTTTCCCGCCAGTGCTTCTCAAAACCCAGAAAAATTTCTACTCTTGCAAAATCCACAAAACTCAACCAACAATGCTGTATTTCTCTTCTTCGACGCTGCAAAACAATGAACCAACTTAAACAAATCCAGGCCCAGATTTTCCGGGGCGGCCTCCATCAAAGCACAGACACTCTGAAGAAGCTCATGGTCTTTTGTGCAGACCCATCTAATGGAAACTTGGTTCATGCTGAAAGAATCTTCAATTATATTCAAAACCCAGGTTTATTTGTGCATAATATTATGATTAAAGCCTTTGCAAAGAAGGGTATCTTTAGAAAATGTTTAATGTTGTTCAATAAATTGAGGGAGGATGGTCTGTGGCCTGATAATTTTACTTACCCTTTTGTTTTGAAGGCGATTGGGTGCTTAGGAGAGGTTTTAGAAGCTGAAAAGGTTCATGGATTTGTGATGAAAACCGGGCTTGAATCTGATACTTATGTGTGTAACTCACTCATTGATATGTATGCTGAATTGGGTCAAATGGATGTTATGAGGAAGTTGTTTGATGAAATGCCTGAGAGAGATGTGGCTTCTTGGAATGTGTTGATTTCCGGGTATGTCAAGCGTAGAAGATTTGAGGATGCTATTGATGTTTTTTGTTGTATGAGAGAAGGGAGTTATTTGAGGCCAAATGAGCCTACGGTGGTGAGCACTCTTTCAGCTTGTGCGGCATTGAAATGCTTGGAACTCGGCAAGGAAATTCATTGTTATGTAAGGGATAGACTTGAACTCACTTCTATTATTGGCAGAGCATTATTGGACATGTACTGTAAGTGTGGTTGTTTGAGTGTAGCCCGAAAAATATTTGACGAGATACCTCATAAAAATGTTATTTGTTGGACTAGTATGGTGTCAGGTTATGTAAACTATGGTGAGCTGGATAAGGCTAGAGAGTTGTTTGAGAGGAGTCCAGTTAGGGACGTTGTTCTTTGGACGGCGATGATTAATGGGTATGTGCAGTTTAATCATTTTGACGAGGCAGTGGCCCTGTTTCAAGAAATGCAAATCCAAAGGGTTAAGCCAGATAAGTTCGTACTGGTTGCTCTTCTCACAGGTTGTGCTCAAATGGGAGCTCTTGAGCAGGGGACTTGGATTCATGGATACATAGACGAGAAAGGAATTCCAGTTGATGCAGTTGTTGGAACTTCTCTTATAGAAATGTATTCCAAATGTGGGTGCATTGAAAAAGCTTTGAGGATTTTCTGTGGGTTGAGAGAAAAAGATACAGCTACATGGACTTCTATTATATGTGGGCTTGCTATGAATGGGAAAACAAGCAAGGCACTTGAGTTGTTCTCAAAAATGAAACAAGTCGAGGCCATACCTGATGAAGTTACCTTCATTGGTGTTTTAAGTGCATGCAGCCATGGAGGACTGGTCAAAGAAGGCCGTGAGTTCTTTAATTCCATGACAAGTATTTATAATATTGAGCCTAAGTTAGAACACTATGGGTGTCTGATTGACTTACTTGGTCGAGCTGGACAATTGGATGAAGCAGAAGAGTTGATAAAAAAAATAGTGAATGCAAATAATGAGATCATAGTCCCGCTTTATGGTTCTTTGCTCAGTGCTTGCAGAATCTATAAAAATGTTCAAATGGGTGAGCGGGTGGCTGAACAGCTCGTGAAAATTGAGTCAAGGGACTCTAGTGTTCACACGCTTCTCGCAAATATCTATGCCTCTGCTGGTAGATGGGTGGACGTAAACAGGGTGAGACGGGAAATGAAAGATCTTGGAGTAAAAAAGGTACCTGGTTGTAGCTCAATTGAGGTTGATGGCATAGTCCATGAGTTTCTTGTTGGGAATCCATCTTGTCCAGAGATGAGAGAAATATACTCCATGTTGGGTAGGATGGTGAAGCCATTATTCAATTCAGAAGAGAATGAAATGGAAAGAGAAGAAACAGGTGCAATGAAAAGTTGATGAATTAAGTTTTGAACGAAATAGTTAAACCATTTCTGATTTTTTCTTTTTCTTTTTAATTTATTTCATTATCTTTTTTTACTTTTTTTACTGTTTTTTGAATCATTAGTGCTTGAGGAATAAGGACTTGAAGCATGGAAGGCAAACCATTATGAACTGGCTATTTGAAGATGAATATGCTTTTAAAGTTGTTGCTCCAAATCTTGCTCAAGATTATTGGAGAAAATGAGGTTGTTTATAGCTCTTGGTACATTCTATATCCGTCTTGTGAAGTGTGGAATATGTGGTTTATGAATCATTAAATTATGGCCTGCAACTCTCATGGGATTCTTCTCGGACCTTGCTCGGCCACTCTAATTCTGATGGGGCTGGCTATCTCGACACTCGACGTTCAACAACTGGATTTGTTGTTTATCTTGGCTGTAATTTGATTTCATGGTGCTCTCAAATGCAAACTACTGTTGCCCGTTCTAGTGCTGAGGCCAAGTACCATGCTCTTGCCCATGCTGTTGCGGAATTCTATTGGATACTTAAACTTTTCAGACAACTCCAAATCAGTCTTTCTTCTCCTCCCAGACTTTTATGCGACAAAAACAATGCTATTGTCATTGCTTCCAGCTCGATGACCAAATCTTGCTCCAAAAATATTGATATTGACTGTCATTTTAGCTCAAAAGGTTATTGGTCTCAGCTTCGTCACCTCACACCTCCAGCTAGTTAATGTTTTCACAAAAGGGCTGGCCAGATTACAGTTTTTATTGGATCGTGGCAAGTTGTTCCTTTTTCCATCACGCCAACTTTGAGGGGGATATTAGAGGAAAATCAGATTCTTCTGATAATAACCAAGATATCAGTGATTCTCCATGATTGTAGCTATTTTGTTTATCTCTGTATTTTCTGTCTATAGATGAATATTTCCTCACACGGCATATTTCCTTTACACAGAACCTAGGGAGTTCCTTTTCCACATTGCTCTTGTAAATACAAGCTTTGCGAGATTTTCCTGGGCGGTGACATTGTACCGTCCTCTCTTACAGCCTTTTGAAGTACCAAACATTGTAATCAATGATACACTTGATATTTGTGGTAAATATAAACAATTGATAGGTATGCTTTCCTGTTGAAGGAATTATGACTGCTAGTATTTACCTTGGTTTGTGCATTAATAAGTAATCTACTTAGTACAGGCAGCATGTGTTCTATTCTTCTCCAGTATGTGTCGTTTCAACTAGTTTGAGCTTTGAAGTTCTTTAATAAATGGAAGGTTCATAATTGCTAAGCAAATATGCACCCCACAATCCTGAATCTCTATAACTAAAGTATACCCTTTTCTTTTTCAATGTGTGTTATGATAATCTGTAAACTATCTGCATAATCCTTACTTGCTTTCTTCTACATTTGGCAGCTGCATCTTCTTCCGTTGTCAAGCATGTGCTGAGGGAGGATTGTCTTGGCCAGGATTATTTCATCTCCACGGTTTCTTCGTTTTTATTCAAGCCCAGTTATTTGTTCCTGTGGGTAGCTTGTCTAGTCTTGTCATCGAGGAAAAGCTTTTGATTGCGGCGGTTGGATTTTGCTTTGCAAAGCTGCACAAACGATACTTGAAAAGAAGGCGATTCATTTGCTTATTTCCGGTTGGATGTTCTCTACATTCATTTATCTACTTCTGTTCTAGCTAATTTTTTTGTTTCTTTTAATAAATCATTTTATGGGAAGCAGTGAAGCACGCAATTGATGAGGAGTGGAAGGGTTGTTGGACAGTAATGGTGCATTACAACATAAAGCCCAAGTTGTTCGTTGAATTTTGAATAAAATGTTTTTAGGATGGGATGCAAAAAATATCCCAACTCCAAAAATAAACTTTGACTGTATGGAGAATTAAAAAGTTAACTCCCAGCATGTTTTCATGTTTCAAAATCATTTAAAAAAAATACATATTTTTTAATTTTTTTTTTGGTTTTCAGACTCTTTTTATATACTAATATTAAAAATAATTTATATATATATATTTAAAAATAAAAAATATTTTTAAAAACAATCCTTATTATATTACTAAATGAGCTCTTGAAGCATGCATAATTTTAATAGTAAAGTATTATCTTGTCCATTTTTATTTTTTTTTTACAAATAAATGGTTAGTCTATGTGGTTTGGAAAGCTAAATATAATGCTTATATTTTTATTTCCGTTTGTAATTGAGTCCATGCATTGAGTATCCCTTAATAAAGACATGGAAAATGTCACCAATTGAGTTGTTTTTCTTTTTTAAAATTTACTTTTTATTGTATATTGATTGAAATAAACTCAAAGATAGTTTAGTTATTTTCTAAAAAAAACTAACAAAACTTTTAAGAATGATGGTCTAAGTAACTAAGTTAATTTGTTTGGTAATATGGTTGATTAAATATATATTTTAAAATAATTTTTGTCTTAAAAAAAATATCAAATCAATTTTTTTTTATGGTTTTGACATTCTTATGTTAAAATCATAAAAGATCTAAAAAAATATTAATTTAATTTTTTTAAAAAAATTATTTTAAAGAGCACTCAACTGCAATGTCAAGCAATTAGATATTGCATTTCCAAGAAAACATAATACTTAATCATCAATCAATAAATATAAAATAGTAAAACAAATGATAAATAGACTATTGACATGCCATTTACTAGATTATATCATGATAAATTATATCAATATGTGACAAGTAATTCCATATAGATTTTTGAGTTAATTGATTTCTTAATGATGGTATAATTATAGAATGTCTATATGTATAGGAATATTGTGCTTATTTTATTATTTCAATTCGGAAGTGAATGAATAATAATTTTTATTATCATTTGGTTTAGTAAAAAAATACTTGAAGTTCAAAATTACCTTCTACCTAGATTAGTTGTAGTTTGATGTTCAAAACTATCTATTTTTTTTTATTTAACTTTAAACTAAAAAAAATATAATTTTACTATTTGTTATCAATATTCTACTTTTATTAGCCCAGGCTCACACATTTATCATGAGTTTTTTTTTTAAAAAAAAAATTCTATGCAAAAAAAATTATCATGTTCTTTATTGTTATATAATTAAATAAAAAAAAATGATCCCCGGGATAAAAGTCTTATTGAATCCAATGACGTGTATGATTTGTATCGTGAGTTTGGTTGGTTAACTCGAGTTCACTTGTCTTTTGTTTTAGTAGTTTTTTTTTTATCAATTTTGCTTTTCAACATTGAGTTAATTAGAGATTAAGCTTTTCAATTTATTTATTTTTGCAAGATTATCCTCGTGGGTTTTGATGTTTAACTTGATTTGATCCAAATAAATTCACTATGTTTTCATTTCAATATTAAATAAAAATAACATCCAATGTGCAACTGATTTTAAATTCATGGTTAAAATATATTTCTTTTTTAGGATTTTTTATACTGCTCTAACCTATGATGTAATGTGAGCCAATTCTATTATTATCCGACTAATAAATCATTTATTATAGGAAAACAATTATTAGATATAGTTGGATACATGACTTGTTTTGCGAGATCAAATATCTTGATTTACATATATTTTTTTATTTTTTAAGTTTAGTTTATAGCTATTATTGACAACTTTTTTTACGTTTTATTGGCACATATAATTGTTTGGTTAAATAAAAAAAATATTTTAAAAAATACAATTATTAAACGCAACTAGGTACATGACCCATGTTATGAGATCAAATATCTTGATACATCTATCTTTTAATTTTTCCAGTTTAGTTTTTACTTATCATTAGTGGTTATTTCATCAAATCATTCAGAAACTATTACAATCCACGAAGCAAGTCGATAATGTATATAGTTAAAGTTAATTATCCAGTACGTAAAAGAAAAATATGAATTGTCAACTATTGAAAATAGTCTCGCAATATTATTTGAAGGTAATGTTGCCCGCATCACTCGTTTTAGAGTAGGCGCTACATTTAAAAAGACAAAACAAAACATATCTTATTAAAATTCTTTTATACTCACGAGCTTCAATAGAAAAAAATAAATTTGATTAAGCAAATCAAGTCAAAGATAATTTAGCAAATTTATTTATAAAATCTACACGCCTTGATTTTCAAGAAACTTGTCTATAATATTTGAATGCATTATCTTAACAATTTATCATAAAATATTTACTTTTGAGGTGAAATCAATTTAAATTAAACTTTTTTTTTTCTTTGCTTAGGTTTTTTCGTATTGAATTTTACTTTGCATGGTTTTAATAAGGTGATTTGATATATATATATATATATATATATATATATATTAATTCTATAAGTATTTAAATATGAATCTTAAAATATATATAAAAAATCCTTTATTAAATTCTAAAGTATTTTAAAATCACATAAGACTGTTGTACTTTTAGGTTTTTTTTTCTAATTAGTTTTTTTTTAATAAGATTTTAACAAGACATATTTTTAGTATATAATCATTCAAAGAGAAATGTTATAAAATCTATAATTATATATATTAAATGTGCCATTAGAGTCTTTTTGACTTCCATGGTTTTTGAGTTTAGTCCCTTAAATTTTCATGACATATGAGTTTTTTAGTGTTCTTTAATATATTTTTTTTATAAATAATTTATTTGTCTTGTATTTGATGATTGAAAAAAAATTTAATAAAAAAATTATGAAATTCTCTTTTAAAATTTATTATGAATATCTATGTTATTATTTATTATTTATTCAAAGAGTACGAGTGTGATGGTAGTTTTTAAATATGCTAGTTAAAATAGTTTTTTCTTACTAAATTTTAGCTAGAAAATAAAACACATGAAAGCGAATGTTCTTATCCCGAAACTATCTGTTTTGCGAGACAAAGGCGCGAGCTATCTCGTTGGAGTCTGGCTTTCGGAACTTTGTGTAAAAAGTATCTTTCGACTTTTCTAGCCACCTAAAACATGATGAGATCACTGCTCTCTTTAACTCTCTCCCCCTGTCCCAATCCCAAACCAAATCACAGCCTCTGTCCAGTTCCAGTTTCCGTTGTTGATAAAGATTAAAATCCGCCTATCAAAGTTTTTTCACTTTCCTTTCTGTTCTTCTTTAACCCATCAAGAAGCCAAACGTACTAAAAAAAGAAAATGAAGCTCTCCCTCAATCTTCAAGATGACCACCAAATCCAAAACCCTCTCTTGAAGGCCAAACTACCCATTTCAATACTCAATCAACCTTTCACTTCGATCCTCACTACCACCACAACAAACTCCATTTCTGACCTCACTCTTGCTCTCTCGACGAACTTCCCTTCAGGCCCTTCTCTCAAGCTTACATACACTCCATCCACAACAACAGCCATTTCTCCTTTCTCTCTCTCTCTTAAATCAGGCTTAGGCCTTTTTGGTTCTCCACACGATTCCCCTCTTGTTTTTTCTGCTCAGTTTTCTCTCCCCAATTCAAGCTCCAACTTGATTTTACCTTCTTTCTCTCTCCAATTCAAGCCACAATTTGGCCATTTCTCACTCCACAAAAGAACCACCACTCCATCTTCAAACCCTAACTATGATTTTAATTGGGGGTCCCTAACCACAAATAGGCCCCATTTGGAATCTGGGTCACCTTCAAAATCTGAACTTGGAAATGGGTTTGCCTCAGATGGGTCATCAGGTTGGCAAGAATTGGAATTAGAGCCATGTAATGGTAAAAAGAAAGAGGGGTTTGTGAATCATAATTACATTGATGATGCTTATGGAATTGGGTTTTCTCCGGAGAGGCAATTAATGTGGAAATATGGAAAGAAGAGAGGGTTTTTTAGTGGAGTTTGTGTAAAGGCAAAAACAGCGTTGCCATTGACTAAAAGGGTATTGATGAATTTGAGGTGGGCTGTGAATTTTCCTGGCGAGTTGGGGATTAAAATGCCCTACTTGATAGTGAATAAGATTGGGATTGAGAGGGTTGAGGAGTTAAAGGAAGTACAGAAGGGAAAAAGCAATGAGAGTAATTTGGGAGATTTAGAGTTGCTGAAAGGAATGTGCTTTTGGATGACAAGGGATTTGGAGGTGTTAGAGGCTGAGAATAGGGAGATGAAGCACTATTTAGAGAATATGAGACTGGGAATTTTGGCGAGGAATTCGCGCAAAGAGATCAATGGTGTTGTTAAGAGAGTGGTGCCAGCTTCAAGTGGTAATCTTGGCGGGTTTGAGCAGTGGAGGAGCAACAAAAATAATGGAGAAGGAAATGGGCAAAGAGAAGAATTGAAGAAGCCTGCAAAGAAGGTGACTGACTTGGAAAGTGAGTTGCAAAAAGCTATTAAAGCTGCTTCCTCTTAACCAGGTTTGAAATGCCTACAATGTATGACCTCTAGTTTGTACTTGAATGTATATATTAATTGAGCTTTCGGTTTTATGTAAACTATACCACGACCAGCTTGCGGCAAGGATTTAAAATGGGTGGTATAGCGGGCTTTATTATAGTAGTTTAGGGTTTTGGTTTGAAATCATTGATAACCCATTATGTTAAAAGTAGGGATTGATGATAAATATTTGTATTTCTTCGAACACAAAAAGGTTCAAATGATCAAGAAATTCAAAGAAACGTCTGCATTTATGATTGCTTTATTTTGGTAGCCCTTTGAGCTATTTTCGTCCTTTCAAGTGCTAAATTTTTAGATCTGCGTTTGGTACTTCCAATAGAGTTGACATATTTTTAACTGGTTTTTGATGAAATTTTCAGTTTGTTTTTCAGTATATAGAATAACCCATTATATGACACCTAAAATGGCCAGATGTTTATATATCTGCTGAAGTGTAGGCTAAAAAACTTCATTTCAAGGAAAGAAAAGGTAGCAGTGTGTGCGAACAATTTATTCCAATCTGTGTGTAGCTGTATATTAGTTACATGTGAATAATGGAGCTTATTGACTGATATTTGTCAATCAAATTATGAAATATCGGATTAAGCTCTCACCAATTTAGCAATGCTTACAGGTTTTGCTGGAAAGTGGGTGATGTATTAGAAATTTATACTTTCTTCAGAAGATATCAGGGATGTCTTGTATGTGTTTGCTCCTTGTTTCCTTGTTTTTGCTTTTCTTTTTCACCAATGGTTTATATCAGTAGATGGTTTGCTATTATTTGAATGATATCAGGTTTGTGTCTAGTAAGTTAGGAGTATGTGCAAAAAACTGATTAGCTATTAACCTAGAGGATGTAAAGGTGTCTTGATCATCACTTAACAACAACTCCTAAATATCATGTGATTTTGAGATTATTTGCTCGAAAATTTGTTTGTTGATAAGTAAAGTAACAAGTGTTTACATCTGGGAAGAAAACGTCATTGCTATAGCTATCTCTCTTTTCATGGTCTGTCATGGTGAAGATAACTAATTTTAGTCTTGTTCAGTGAAATTCATCTTCAAGCCCAGTTGCCTCAGTTACCCTATATATCTTTCTGAATTGTTGAGACTACAGTATTTGGGTCCTTACCCACTAATTTTGAATCCTTGCAATGGACTACCTACCTTCCATTAAAACCAGATGTTTTTTACAAGCTGAGACGTTAATATTTCAAATTCATTTGCCACAAAATCAATCCCAAGCTCTGTTTCTTACGTCGTGTTGGTCAGAAGAGGTTTCATGCTCTTGGTTGTTAAGAGAATTTGCATGAGATCACCATAGAATGTGTGGATCTAGTTGCTCCAGTGTACTTAGATTGGCAGGTTCTTTCAGTGTGCACGTTATTATTGCTCTTCCAAAATCAGCATGTATTCATTTTGACTGAGCTTTACCAAGTAAAATGGTGAGACTTATTTGGATTATGTGCACTCATGCGTTTTATGATTCTCCTTGCATATTGGAAGTCATTCAGCTAAATATTGATCTTCAAGGTTCCCTGGTTTTCTTTTCGAAGCTCTTATGCCCTGGTGAAAATGAATTGCTGGCTTGGGTGTTGATACAAGGTGCTGGACTAGCTCTTGTGGAAGCACAGTTACCCATAACAACTGGATTTGGAGGGAATAGGATAACAATACCGGGCACGACTTTCACCTAATCGGTCAATTGGCAGCATGAAGGTTTCCTACAAAACATCTTTCTGTGTCTACAGCGATTTGTGAATACCATTAATAAGCCACTCACTCCACAGGAGATGCCCTGACGTTGAATGACCAAGTCAATCAGTTGGCGGAGACCAATATAAATCCACTGCATCTGCTGTATAGTTCTTGAAGTATAGCAAGACGTGTGTGCTGATATGATATTGTAGGGATCAAGAAGATGATTTTGGACTTGGAAGGCCTTTTCTACCATAAAAGCTTTGGTAGATTTTTATAGCTTCAGAATGAAGATATGCATAGCTATGTTGCATGTGATGTTTTCATTAGCAGAAGGCATCTCTAATGAACGAATTATTCAACCTCGGTGGCCTTCAACTAACAGGAATCAAATGATGGAGCTTGAACCACCGTTTTAACTCCTCCGTAGGGAGTCATGCGTTACCTTACAGGTTTTGCGCTTCGTTTGGGGTGCCTGGAACGGGGTTGAGGTGCGTAATATATGGCCAGTGTAGAACAATGGCATCGATGTCTGATATTTCTAGCCAATCCAACCTTTTTGTTCATCAGTCCATCATGAAAAGCCCAATCCTCGTTGAGTTTTTCGGCAGCTCAATCAATATCCATGCTATATTGCTTGAACATTGACAGTTCGATTAAGATTATAGTGCTCAACACTCGTTACAGACTTGTTGTAAGTTACTGCTGTCTAGATCATAATTTTATTGCAAGTCAATCCACTTGGTTGTGAAAATTAAACAATCTAGAAACCCAAAACCTCTAGGCCATCCACTTGCATTTTGTTTTGGAATATGCTATCATTTCATAAATGAATGGAAATATTAGAGAATATTAGAATTGTAATAGAAGGTTGCTGCTACAGTGGTGCATGAATCATGACATTTTATGCTCTTATCCTAGACCTGGTCTTGTCTGGTCTGGTCCACAATGCTGGGGATCCGAGAGCTTACCTTACCTAGGAAGGAGACTGCAGGTAAGCAGAGGATGGTTTAGTAAAAAGCCCAAAACTTTGTACTATATATAAAAAAAAGACGACAATAAATCAAGAAATAAAGAATGAATGCTATGTCTTTTGGCATTGGTTGATGATCGGTGATCAGAAACATCTCATGTGATGTCTGTTCCTGGAGTACAAGCAAAGAAAATGGAGAGAGCAATAGCAAGATCAACATCATCAGCTGGAAGTGCATCTGCAAGAGAAGGCACAGCAAAATCAATAGTGGCTGATCAAATTTCTCACGCTGTACAATCCACCTCCAATCGCCTTCACCTCATTCAACAACCCGCTCCTTCCCATGTACCTCCGTCTCTCCCTTCCTACATGCTCATTAAGATTCTTCATGCTTATTGTAATTTTTTTTATTATCATCTTCTTCTTGCATCTTTTGCACTCTTCATCTTCTCCGTATTAGTATGTTAGAAGTCACGGGGTTTTGATTTTGAGACAGGATGTGGAAATAAAAGGATGTTGATGAACGTTGGCCAAGTGGGTTTGTTCAGTTTTGTATTAAACAGCCAGTTTTTGGTTCTGTTCATGTAGGACTATTAATTCAAAAATTGATAGTATAGTGAATTTGTATTAAGCTATGTGATTATGAAGAAGAAGATGTAATGGGATTTTAATCTCTCTGATCATTAGTGTGTTTTTGTTAGGAATTATATGTGAGCATTGGTGGAACAAGCTTTTCTAGTTTTGGATGACAAGCCAAATACTGCATCTTTAGGCTCTCTGCGCTAAGAGGAAATGGGTGCACAGGAAAAACGTATAGGATTGCTTGTGTGCACTCGAAAAACGTATAGCATAGCGCTTCCAGAACTCTGCTTCATGGAAACAGAGAAAAGGTTTAGGATGAACTTGAAGAGACCGTAACGCTTCCAGAATTCTGCTTCATGGAAACAGAGAAAAGGTTTTGGATGAACTTGAAGAGACTGTAACTCAACTCGGTATTTTGCTGCTGACTTTCGAATTTTAGGACATTTTTATAAATCGTTTTTGGTGGCCTTGTATGGGAAAGAGTGGAAACACTGAAGCAGACTTGAGCTAAAGATTTAAATACCTGTAACATAATTTGCAAAAAGAAGGATTAACCATTGACATGTGCATGCAGCCCTCTTTCTCTAATTTAGTACACGATAGCTGTAGTTGCAAATTGCGTATAGAAATTTGTGAGTCAGCAAAGATAATCTCACGTTAATTAATTGATGATGTCAAGCTTGCATCTCTTTTGTCATTTGCAGGCCAAGCTAACAAAGCTCCCAAGGAACCTTCTGGCAAAAGCTTCTACGATCAAGAACATTGACCAAATTTTACAGAACTGATCAGCTGAAAAGACCATTTGCTGCTTTGCTTAACCGATGACTGCTCTGAATGTATACAACCGGTACCATCATCTCTCTCTCTCTCTTTGGAATCTCTAGGAATCTGAGTCATCAAGTCAACCCAAAATACATATAAAGTATGTTTGGTAATGTGATAACGATTATTTTTTAAATAATTTTTTATACTAAAATATATATTAATAATTTTTTTTTATTTTTTAAAAATTATTTTTAATATCAGCATATTAAAATAATTTAAAACATATAAATTTTATTAAATTTTAATAAAAAAAATAGAATTTTAAGGGAATGCGGTTTTTACCTGTTCCCCGAACGCTTCCGAAGGACGCTTTTGACTAAAAAAATATCGTATAGCCTGCATGATCTTTCCTTGAAAGGTCTAGCAGGACGGCTATTTTGTCACGGTTGATTAAATTGCGTATGGGGCATCCAATTACTGAACCCACGAAGGAAGAATTTGCGAATATTTTCCACAAGTCAAAGAAATTGAAAAGAATCCCAAAAGTGCTCGCTGCATCGTATTCCAACCGACCAAAACAAGCGCTCACACACGTTAGTAGAGTAGAGTAGAGAATCCCTAGAGCTGCCACTTGGATTTGGTCCCCACACACGTGGCGGCAGTATAACACTAGAATTAGCATCAATCATCCCTTTTTTCCATTCTTTCTGACTCCAAAAAACCCAAATCACTCGATCCTAATTCGGCAACCTAACGAATCCTAATCCTTTAATTTTAATCACTTCTTTCTACTAATAACAGATTAAGGACTAATTAATTATAAAATCATCTGGTTGAACTGGTTTTATGATTTCTTTTTAAAATAAGGTTTTGATTTTTATAAATAGATTATACTATTGTTGAGAGAAATTTTTAATAAATTGACTGGTTTGACTAAATTAATCAAGGTCCAATAAATTTTTAAATACTAAGATTTAGTTTAAAAAATATTAATTACAAGGATGGCATCCCGATTATGTGGGTTGTGAATTTGTGTTCTTTTTCTTATATTATTTACTTGACATTAATTTATCATCTTTGCCTGTTATTATACTAATTATGTTGTTTTTATTTTTTAGAAATAATTTTTTGTATTTTTAACATTGAGATATTAAAATTATATATAAAAAATTTATGTTGAATTTTTTTAAGGGTCTGTTTGACATTCTAGTTGTACTGTGTTTTATTTTTTTTATTTTTTTAAATTAATGTTTTTAAATTATGCTAATGTATTAATATAAAAATATTTTTTAAAAAATAAAATTATTTTAAAGTCTTCGTAAATAAAAAAAATATTTTTAAAACACAACCTTAACTACAATTCTCCTCAAAGTAGTACTTGGCAGTAGGTCTACTATAAAAACAAAGCAAATCCTAAAGGAGGTAAAGAGAACACAGGAGGGTGAACGGTGAGAAAGAAACACCTCCACGGTCTCCTGAGACTCTCCTTCTCTTTAGATTTCTTTCGTCTTTCTCTCACCCTCATAGTGTGTTTGGCATTAGTCTTGTCCATTCAAATTATTTAGTAATAAATAAAAGTTAAGCCAATCCTCAACCCTAAATTTCGAGAAAGAAAAAAAAAATGGCTTCTTCATTGGGCATGCAATCGTCTCCTTCACGAACGGCGTCGTTTTTGAAGCCCTTTTCGTCTTTGTCTTGTTGCTGTTCTAGACAGACAAGTTTGAGTTTCAATGGCGCTCGCACCCGAATTTCCTCTACAAACACCATTGTAAGCTAGAATAGAATCAAGTAATAACAATAATAATAAAAAAATTCTTTCTTTTGTTTTCCTGTTTTAAGCCTTTTTTTTATTCGTACGCTCAAAGCTTGTTGCGTGCTTGGTAAAACTAATGAGACAGAGACACGCACACAAAGTTAGAGACATTCTATTGAAATTGATAATGATATGTTGTTTTTAATACTATTTTATTTGTGTTTCCACGTTTTTTAATTTTTTCACCTGTTTCTTTTTCCTTATTTAATAATTGAATTTGGGTTCTTAATAGAACAAACCTGATTTCTTCGATGCATTTGAGGATGGTTTTGATGAATATGTTTGATTATGGTTGTATTCGTGAATTTTACTTTATTTTGTTTTGGTGTCGAAAGTTATAAAAATCGGTTGCGCATATATATATATATAAATGGAAAAGGATAAATTTTTAGCTACATAAAACTCAAATTCATTTCTTTTTGCTTTTTTTCTTACTGCAAACGGAGGGCCAGGGGATGGGAAGTAAATTCTGTGTTATGGTGGTAGCTGTGCATGTATAGTGTCTTTGTGGAAGAAGAAAAAGGAGTTGTGTTTGTTGCTTACTGATTACAAGTTATTTATTGTGCCAGAAATGCGATATTTCTGAACCATTGAATTTTGGAAACGGGAAGCCTGCTATTCCTGTCCTTAACGACCAGACCTTCCCCAAGTTCTTGGAATCTGCCCGAGTGGATAAAACTGTTAACAGAAATGATACCAGGCTGAAATTGTTTTCTGGCACAGCAAATCCTGCTCTATCTCAGGTAAGTATTTAGTTCTTGATAGTTGTATACAAACGAGTTATGTTTATATTGCCCTATCATCTTGATTTTGCTCCTCGTGCGATAAATTCAACTGGTGGAATATTAAGACTTTGCTTGTACAAAAATCTCATCATGTTAAACTCAAATGGATGTTGCTCTTCATGCTGAAATCTTGTAAGATGTTCATTTGATTTAGTTCCTCATGTGTGAAGCTGTCATTTTCCTTGTTGACTTTGATGAAAAGCTTATTCTCCAGCATCAAATTGGGATTGTTTTTGGTGGTATTTCATGCATCGTTCTAGTTAAATACTCGGACAAACTCATAAACTATATTTCTGAACTAACGTAGTTTTCTATATGATTGGAATTTTGCTATCTGTTAACGTTCGTCTTTCATCCCTAGGAAGTTGCGTGGTATATGGGCCTAGAACTGGGAAAGATCAACATAAAGCGATTTGCTGATGGTGAAATATACGTTCAGTTGCAAGAGAGTGTTAGAGGATGCGATGTTTTTCTACTGCAGCCCACCTGTCCTCAGGCAAATGAGAATCTCATGGAACTTCTGATCATGATAGATGCTTGTCGGAGAGCATCAGCCAAGAACATCACTGCTGTGATCCCATACTTTGGATATGCCAGAGCTGATCGAAAGGCAAGTTTTATGGCTGGGTTTACCTAAAGAGTAATATTTACAACTATTACTGGGGAATGCTTGCAAAAGCTTGGTCATGGAAATTAAATATTTGCTGGGCGTCTATTTAAGTGTTTGCACCAGTCATGCATCAACCAAATTAGATGAACAAGCATTTCAATAACCTTTTCTTCCAGAAGAAAAGATTGATGCTAGATAAGTTGTCTGGCATATAGAATGGAAAATCATTATGTCAAGGATCAGTCTAGCTTTTAACATCTGTTTCATGTTTGTGCTCTATTTCAATACAGTTTGATTTGGTTGTAGGCAGCTTTTGGTATGATTGGTGCCTTTAATTGTTTTATCATGACTGTTTAAGATATTAAACTATGATCTCCTGTTGTGTATATTTACTGTTTTCTTTCTTTCTTTTCTTTTTATTTGCAGACTCAGGGTCGTGAATCCATTGCAGCCAAACTTGTCGCAAACCTTATCACAGAAGCAGGTGCAAACCGCATTCTTGCCTGTGATCTTCATTCTGGGCAGTCTATGGGTTACTTTGATATTCCCGTGGACCATGTGTATGGCCAAGTAATTACTCTGCAGGTTTTAGTTGTTGATCATTACTCATCCAGATTTTTACTGATTTCTTATATGTTGCTTTTGTGATTCTAGCCTGTGATTCTTGATTATCTTGCAAGCAAGACAATTTGTTTTAGTGATTTGGTAGTGGTTTCACCTGATGTTGGTGGAGTTGCAAGAGCACGGGCTTTTGCCAAAAAACTGTCAGATGCTCCTTTAGCTATAGTGGATAAAAGGCGTCAAGGACACAATGTTGCCGAGGTAATCTCCTAACCACATCACTGCTGAGCTGACAGTATTTTCTTTCTTTATAACTTGATTACTGCACTACGCTATCAGGTAAGCTGTTTGCTTTTTTACACATCCAAATGATGTTTTTAACTTTGTTATCTCACTTGAAAGATTATGTATGAATTCTGTTACTTTGCTTACTAGCTACCACATATTTTCACTGCATGTACATGTTTCTCTGGTAAGTGCTAATTTCATATAAGCAGATATTCAGTTTGCTGTATTGTAGATGTTTTTTTTTGGTTTATTATCTACTTCAGAATCTCAAGACTATGCCTAATCTGATACTGCAGGTTATGAACCTTATTGGTGATGTAAAAGGAAAGGTTGCAGTTATGGTGGATGACATGATTGACACTGCTGGTGAGTCATCTTGATTTCAAATTCTAATCCAAGACAAGGGAAAATTGAAATTTTACTTGGCATATGATTTGTTTACTTTTCAAAAAGAGTTTTTGTTAGATGACTATATCCAATTCCTTTTATAATTTATTATTATATGACCAAAAAATCGGTTGTGCAATGTAGGTACAATTGCAAAAGGAGCAGCTCTTTTACATGAAGAGGGGGCCAGGGAAGTTTATGCATGCTGTACTCATGCTGTTTTTAGGTACTCAGTTCATTTACAATATCTGATTAACTTTTTTGATGTGTGTATAAATAATTTCTACTTTTCCCATGTATAATTGAATTGATTTCTTGGATTAGCTGGAGATTCTTGAACGAATCATCAACATAAATTTTAATCATTTATCAAGTACAAACATGTTTTCAAGATCCACTAGATAGGAGGTACTGGTAGTTCAATGTCCAAAGTGAAATGTTAAAGACAGCAGTGGTTTTGTCCTTCTTCCTTTCCTGTGTTCCTAATAGCTTTTTTTTTTCAAGCTGTCAACTTGCAATGTAACTTTTTGATTTTTCAGTTCAAAGTTCTGAATTTTTATGGACTCGGCATCCTGTATGTAAAAAAAAAATAAAATCACAGAAAGATTTTACACTGGTTTCCTGTATGGATCATAGTTGCGGTTCTCTTGTATGATTTTGTCAGAGTGTTGGATATCCACTGAATAAGTATTTTCTGCCTAAGCATAAAAATTTATGATAATATAGAAGCGAGATAAGTAATTGTTAGTACAAGAGATTTAGACTTCCTCTTGGAAACTTGTAACTTCAACTCTCAATCTACATTAACTATTTCATTCTTGTCATTGTTTACATTTTTACCCTTTTTTTTCTGGGAAGCCCTCCAGCAATTGAGAGGTTGTCCAGTGGCCTGTTTCAAGAGGTTATTATTACAAACACAATTCCAGTGGCGGAGAAGAACTACTTTCCCCAGTTGACTGTGCTTTCCGTTGCAAGTCTGTTGGGCGAGACAATTTGGCGTGTTCACGATGACTGTTCCGTGAGTAGCATTTTTCAATAACGTAGGAATATCCAATGGCTGTAGATCCTTTTAGTTCACACATGGATTCCTAGCCAGAAGGCGAAGGCAGAGATTGTAGGTTTAAATATTTCATAGTAGAAGAAAAACAATACCTGGGGCTCCTTCATCTTCTCCCCCACCCAGTAACATGTTTCTTTGGTTCGATTCCTAGTAGGCTGGATCCGTTGAATATTGATATCTGCTATTGTCTGCTTCTATATTCTACGCCAGGGACTTGTCCTTGACTTGGCTTCGAGTATTTATAATATTTGCAGGCAAAATTTCTATTGTCTTACAAATGAACCTCTACAGAAGTCTCATTTAACAATACAAAGATTTTACCCAATTCCTGTTTCTAGCCTTCTATCATTGATTTGGATATTACTTGCACTCTTTGTATGAATGTGTGAAAGTAGAAATTGTTGGCTTGCATCTGGTCTTTAAGAGCCTTGTTCATGTCAGCTGTGATTTTATAGAAAGAATGGATAGTTCCGGGGGCTTCTACAAAGAAATTTTTAGATAAGCAACCAAACCTGTTCTTTGCTTCTAGCTTGATGGATGTTCTTCTCATGCAAAATTGAGGACCTGGAACAAAATGATGAACACTGTTCATGGATGTTCTTTGTATGCGGCATTTAATATATTTCAATCCTTATTATATGATAGGTTATACATATGTAATTGAGTTTTTATTATTTGATGAGATATGCATATATAAAATTGAATTTGATCCTGATATTTTTTTTTTGTAAAAATTACATTAAAAGAACCTTATTGGTGTGGTGTTAGAAAAACATTGTAGCTTCATATTCAAAAATATTGTTTACTTATACAGTGTAATGATGGTTTTGTTTCTTCATGACAAAAAAAATTAACACTATTTACTAACAGCATTAAAGTCTTTTTACATTATGGGTTGGGATAAATAAGGGTTTTTTATTTTTATTTTTATTTTAATTGTACAATGAAATAGTTAAAATATTCTTGAAAGCAAAAAAAAAAAAAGGCATTGAGGGGTGTTTTTATATTTTTCACAATGTTTTTTCCCGTTATTATAATACTAGCTAAGGAAAATTGTACACTTGATCCATCGAACTTTCCATTTAATTTTATAAGAAAATAAAGATTAAATACGAGTATCTACCATTTGATGCATTTCCACAAGTGACACTTCGAGGTTAGGAGTATTGAGTAGAGCCCAAAGATAGATGAACGATAGGATACATTATAGGATAATGTAGGAGCAAAACAATGAGAATCAAATAAAGAAATTAAATAAGGAGCAAAACAATGATACATTATACTGAATAAAAAAGCATGTAAGTTTCAAATTTATTAAGTAAAGAAAAAAACCAAATATACATTTGAAGAAATAATCAACAAAAATAACAAATTACTTGTATTTATTCAGTGAACAAGTTAGTGATGGACCTTAAACATCATTAAAAGCTAGGTATAAAAAAGCCGAACTAACATGCCGTAATGAACTTAAACCAGATTGATTGGAATTGCTTAAGGGGAAAGTTGTATAATGAAAAGGATAATTAGTTGATGATAAAATTAAAAGATTTTTGTTAAAGAAAATCTGACGTAAGGGTTTGAGATCCTATTTGTTTTTGTTTTTTAAAAGTATTTTTTAAAAAATTAATTTTTATTTTATTTTTTTCTTTACTTTAAATTGATATTATTTTGTGTGTTTTTAAATTATTTTAAAGTGCTGATATCAAAAATAATTTTTTTAAAAATAAAAAAAATATTATTTTAATATATTTCCAAATAAAAAACACTTTGAAAAACAATTATAACCACATTTCCAAACACAAGTTTAGTCATGAATGCTAGAGTTTAAGGATAAAACTTGTAATATAAAACACTTAAAGACTAGAGGTAAAATATAGTTACTAGAGTTGGTATAGAGGATAATCTTGGAAATTCATATTTCACAGGAGAAAAGTGATTATGAAATTAAAAAGAAAATATAGTGATTATGAAATTAAAAAGAAAATATTATTATTTAAAGTAAATTATTATACAGAAAAATATTGATTATTTTTTTAATATTTAAAACATGTAGTATAATAAAAGATACTTTTAGGGAATGTAAAGAAATATGAATTAAAGTACAACCAAGATGTAAAATATTAAGTTTCTTACCATCACCTACTTTAAATTATTTAAAGCCATTATAGGGTTTCATATAAGTGCGTTCAATAATGTCTAGGCTACTAAAAATTATTTTAAAAAAACCCTTTAAAATGTGTTTTCAAAGTATTTTTTTTAGTTTTATAAAAAAAAATATATAAAATTTTCCAAATTTCATTTTTCCATTCCCATTTTTTTAAAAAAATTCTCTGTTTGATCATCCCTATTCTATCATCGATATAAAGTATAAACAAATATAATTGTTTTTTTTTCCTTGATTTTTTACCGGTTTTATTGGGTGAATATACATACAATTTCGTCACGTGTTTTCACGTGACGTGATAAATTAGGGTTTAGCCTTGTTTTCTTTTCTGCTTCTTCCGCCGTTTGGTGTATCTATAAATATCCTCACTATCCCACCTCCAAATCCCACTGCCTCCCGTCGCCTATTTCTCTCTGTACTAACTCCCTCAATAACTCACGTCAATCAGATATCTTAGTTTCTTTTCAGATTTTTTCCCCGAAAGATCTGCGTTTCTCGACTCTTTACGTTATGTTTTAATTTTAAAACTTATGCTGTGATGAAATTCTGTGTTCCAGAGACTGTCTCAGATGAGGTCGTCTTTGACGGTTACACAACCCTCTAAGAAGTTCTGAGCTTACCCTTTTGTGTGTGTATATGTGTGTGTGTGTGTGTTTGGTTTTTTGACGATAGAAAGCGAGGTGACGATAGAAATTCATGTCTGTCAATCCACTGACTAAGTAACTGTGTGATGTTACTGTGAATCCCGACAGGTTCTGATCGCTTTCTATCTTGGAAGTCTTGTTTAGTCTTTGTTTGCTTGTATGAAAGGGTTTTATGTCTTGGGGCGTATGATGAATCTCATGTTTTAATGGGTAATTTGCGTCTGAATTTTTCTTGATGCTCTATCACCTTGGAGACCTGACGCTCTTTTCTCAACTTTCGTTTATTTTTTTTCTTGATCTTTTTGAACGCTATCAATCTCTTAATTTTTACGATGATCTGTTGAATCGGGCAGATGATGAATCTTGTGTTTTAATGGGTAATTTGCATCTGAATTTCGTTGATGCTTCAACACCTTGAAAACTGATGCCCTTCTTTACCACATCTCATTGCTTTTGATAGTGTTGCTAATACTGAAATGATTAAAAATATAATTATAACTTGTTCTTCTTCCTCGCTGGAAAACTAAAACCCTAAATCAAACTAATTTGTTTGCTTTTGCACTTGAGAAAATTAGCCATCATCCTCAATCTTTTCTACTCGGAATTTGTTAAGCTAAACTCAACAAATCTCTTTTATTGAAGCACCAATTAACCTGCCACTCAAACCTAATAAATCTCTTTCATTGCAAAAGGACTTGCGGAGACATAAAATCCTAGGCTTATAAATGAAAAATCCATAACAAAGATGAAGTTGTTTCATAGATCTAGAATGGGCTTTGCAAAAACAGTAAGAGTCCGTTCAAATCAACAAGCTTGCCTTGTAATCTCATGGCCTTGATGGTGTTCAAAGCAGTATACTTGATGCAGCAATCTGATGGCCTTTATAGAGCTTGGAAGATGGATGATTCAAATTTGGGTACAACATAATTTTTTTTTTAAAATATTAGTAATTACTAGCGTGGCATGAAACATCTACACAATTTTTTGGTCATAAACATGATGCTGGATCGTGGTCTCTATAGCTCATCGTGATTTTCTAACTGCTTGAAAGTTAGATTACCTCTTGACAGTATTTGAGGAATATTTGGTTACTGTAATAGAAAAGATAAGATAATCGATAATCGACATGAGTTTTTTTTTTTAGAGTAATTTTATAGTTCTAAAATTGTAAAGAAAAATGGAAGTGGATTGAAAATGAGGTCTCAGGTAACGGATCTTCCTTGTTGAGCAAGATGTTTGCTGTTGTTATTTTGCTGAAAGAACTTTCTGGCTTTTAGAACAGAGAATAGAATGAAAAGCTGCGAAGTCTAAAGGCCGCAAGCTGCCGCCAAGTCTACACTGGAAGGCATGGTTTCAAAATAAATTCTTGTTCAAGACAATTTCACTCCCCCAATTTCATGTCATCCAATAAGCTTTTGCCATCAAGTTTGCTTGTAATAACAAGCGTAAGGTATTCCTCATTTGTTATGCTCTTGTATTTCGCCTCCTCCTCCTTGACAAGATCTGGCAAAGGCCCTACCATGGCATCCAAATTTGGACTGTGGAATGCTGCAATTGAAAGCCTCTCTTTTTCTGGGTTCACAACAGCTCTGTGCTCTATGCTCTTATATTCCCCATTGCTCGTTATCTGCTATAAAATGACCGGTTAGAAAGTAAAACATTCATGTATATAACATGGAAACAGCATAAATATATGCTATCTTACCTCAATGACGTCACCAACATTGACTATGAAGGCACCTGGAATGGGTTTAATTGGCACCCATTTACCATTCTTCTTGATTTGCAATCCCTGCACTTCATTAACTTGAAGTAACAAGGTCAATCCAGTTGCATCAGAGTGTGGCGTGAGACCCATCACCTTGTTTGCCTGCTTACAAGGTGGATAATAATTCATTCTTATCCCTTGAACATCTTTATACAGGTTTGCAAGCTCCTCTGGATCAACTCCCAAATTCACGGCCATAGATCTCAGTAGAGAAAGAGCAACTCTTTGAAGTTCTGATGAGTACTTGTCCAACGTTGTTCTTATATATTCATGCCACCAGATCATAAATCCATTAGTCACCCCATATCCAATTTATCAGGTATTCAATATGCTTTTTTTCTGCTTTATTTAAGCTAAATATGTATGTGGATCCAAGATGTACCTGAAAGAAGTGGGATTGGCTGGCCAAAATCTCATGTTTCTCTGGGAGATGGGATTTGGAAGAAGGAAAAGCATGTCACCCCAGTCAAGCTTTTGCTCCTCGGAAATAACAAAAGCTTGACCATAACCTTCAATGTTGTTTGCTGTCTGAGCACATGCCATCTTCTCCTCTAGTGGCAGCTTAAAGAACTCTTGTAGGTCTCTCTTCATATTCTCTATGGCTTCTCCAAGTACCCCATGATTGATCAGCTGCTTCAACCATCACAGCAATTTTCATCAAACTGGGTCAACCTTCACAAGCTAAATGACAACGAAATGAACCTGTAGTGAATAAGAATAAACAGAATTGGAAGGCTTTGTACCAGGAAGAAGCCCCATTCCTTGCATGCCAAATGAAGTTTAGCCAATTCATCTTGCTGACCTAGTTGATCAGCTACAATCTTGCTCATATCAATCACCGGAAGATGGAGAGACTCATCAATGGAAACTTCATCGAATTGGACTTCAGGTCTGATATACCTGGATGGTACATCGTTCAAGTTCTTGGAAGCAAGTGCTTGCACATTCTCAACAGGAAGAGAACCGCCCAATTCCTTTCTTCTATCCACCTCAGGCCCCATTTCTCTACGCTAGAATTATTTCTTTCAAAATAATCCTTCTATATAGTCTGTATATACACAGATGATAATTAAATATAACATTGAAAGAGTCAACTGCTTACTCGGGAATTATGCAAACGGTATGATATGCCAATCATATAGGTTAAAAGATTCAATTATTTATGCTCTTGATCAAATCAATTATGAGCACCAACATTTTTTTTTTTTCAATTCTATTTATTTTTTCTTGACTTACCATTAGGTCACTCCATCATTGCTTTATTTACTAAAAAATACCTATAATTTTACGCACAATAAAATATCTATAACACCACTCTTAACGTTTCAAGAGGTAAGTTATACGATAAAAAAATATAAATATATTTGGTTACCAAGTAAAGCAGGGAAGGTAGACAAGTTCAAATCATTTAAGAGTTATGCAAAACATATAATGACTTAAAAATTTCTATCTAATTAAAGTACTTGAAACAAACATGTTCATGTACTTCACTAATTATATATGTGTAAAATGGAGTATTTTTTATTTATTTAAAACCATCTCTCCATTATTTAGTTCTATCAAAACATAATTACACCTTATTACATAATAAATAACAAAATTACAACATTTCATTGAGCATACAAAATCATTCTCAATGTAGGGAAAATCATCCTTCTTTACTATCAACATTATAACCTGATTGTTTTTCTCAAGCTTAAATATATATAAAAACTAAAACAAGCTATTGATTTGTTCCACAAAATGCTCTCTAGAACGGAGTACAAAATTAAAATGAAGGTGATACCAATTAATAATTTTAAGAAAAAATAGCTTCAGTTTCCATCACAAATATTTTAAAAAGATTGCTCTGATATCAATCGATAATTTTTAAGTAAAAAAAAAAGACAAGAGAAAATTGATTGCATTATTTGATTAACATCTTTACAATTAAATAACGGAAAAAAAAAATTTAAAATGCTAACTAATAACCACAAATCATGCTATGATATGCTAATAGACTAACAATTCTTAAAGATTATGATTTGCTATAAATATAAAATCTAAAGCTAATAAAAAAAAAGTTATGTGGACTTGTGGCAGTCATGAAGCAATCTTCAACATGTTATTTTAAGTTTGTTTTTTTTAATATTCATGAGTTTGAGTTATTTTATAGCAACTGAATGATAACATGGTTAATTAAGCTGATTCGGATATTCATATTAATTAAATATTTTTTTTTTGAAAGAAGAGACAAATATATGAACAAAAAAATAAAAAATAAAAAATACAAAAGATTTGTCATGTATTAATCACAGATATTTTAGTTGTCCACAGACCGTGACTCCAAAATTTCTATGCAAGATGCGGAGAACGCCTAGTTATTAAAGTCATTATACAATACCAATGAACCATACAGAGAACATATATTTTGAAGGTTTAATTCCAAAGAAGCGAGAGACACACTGCTACGTCTGTCACAACTAAAATTCATAACAAATGACTCCCTATTCCTGCCTTCATCTCCAAAAAATTCAAAAAAAGCTCGAGGCCTATGTCCAAGGAAATGGAAGAGTATTTCTATCTTCAGCTTGTTAGAGTGATCAGCGATTCCCTGTTTCGAAGAATATGACAACAAAATCAGCATACCCTCAAAGGAAAACAAAAAACCAGCAAGATCCATGGTCAGGCCTGCATTTAAATCAGTACCAATTGTGACCCCAAATTCATATTTTGTGTATAAGGTAGCTAACTTTATTTGAGCCTGGATTGTTGCATTCATAACCTGGTCGTTAATAAGTATTCGTGTAGTCCAATCTAACCTACAGATCAGTCTAGATTTTTACCTTCTATCTGCTAAAGTTCTAATTCCCACATCAGTCGAGGAAAATCTCAGGATGCACTGCCGCACTATTGACATTGAGAGCTTTCTTCAGCTTCCGATGATCCAAGACTTCAACTTCAACTAAGAACATTGAACTGACTGGTCGATGATCTGAGAGCCTTAATTCTGACCGCTTGTAAGAAAGTTGTTTTATACCTTTTCCTAACCAAAGTATTCGATCACACCTGCATATATATGATGCCAAGTACATAATTAGGTGACCACGACCATTCACATGTTCGATTCTATGATTTACTTCTCTAACATCCAAACTTCGAGAACAAGAGCTGACTTCTACCAGAAGTCTTGGATTTCTTCCTACCAATCTCTTTTTCCTAACTGCGGTTAAAGAAAAGAAAAGAAAAAGACGCAAACTGTTATTTCCATATAACCTGTACATACCATGCCGGAGATCTCTTCTTCTCCCCTTCCTTGGGGTTCTCCCCAACATATGTATCAGAGTTTATTTCATATTTGTAAGTTGGCGGAAAGTTTATCGCTCCCTCTTTCCATCCTTCAAATACACGCCCACCGGAGAGCTCTCTGCTTAGCTGCCACACGAGATGAATCTGTTAACAGCTCCTCCAGAAAACAAGCAAGACGATGCTTAGAAGAAAATGGAGAGCATTATTTGCAGAAAGGGCAAGTCATTACACTACTCACGTATGAGAAAGCTATTACTTCTGAAGGACAAATCAATGTGTGAAGAAGTTATTTCTAACATGTTTGATCACAGTTGGTAAAAATCTATCCAGAATACTTAATTACCAACTAAAATACTACACAGGTCTCCTTCAAAGATAAGCCCTTTTATTGTACTTCTATTAGAACATTCATGGTTAAAGATCCAGGAGTTCCTGAAGCAATAGTTTCCTCCTATGATTTGGTGATTTTTTTTCGTTGTTATAGCAAGGATGAGAGCTATATGTTCTGTGTGATCCACATTATATCTAGATAATCTGTCCTGAGCTCCTAGCTAGTACAACATGCTTATCAGGAGAAAGTTTGATCGTTTACGAGTCTCACCTGATCACTATTGATAAGTTCATCCCATTGCTTCATAGCAACAAGTTTCCTTACTTCGGTGTCCAACATATTGAGGCGATAATTCAAATCTCCAAACCAGAATATCTGACTGTGTGCAGAAGCATCCGATTTTAAATTTCAATGACAATCACATGAGGAAAAGGAATATTTAAAGTTTCTAATAACACATCCAGCCATGATCATAAATCAGAACATCTTTGTCATCGTATCATGATTTTTGGAAAGTTTAAGCTGAAACAACTAATGTGCGTTTTTATTCTGGCAAGTAAATGTCGTTGTACATACAAAACGATAGGAAAAAGAGCAAGAATAGCACGTTGCTTATACCTGTATTAGATGAGAAATGTGCAAGAAACAGCATTCTTGTTTAGTTCAGTTATTAATCTCCTCGAACTAGGTTTTCTCAAAGACATCGATCTTAATTTGAAAAAACAAAAAAACATACACATTGATTTCCTAGGTTACTCCAGCCACTTTAATTCCCAAGACAAATCATGAAAAAAATATTAACCAGGAGGATGGAGCTCAAGACTCAAGTCATCATATTTTAATAATCTAGGAAAGACAATCCCTGAGAAGATAAGACGCCGCCTGCTGTGAATATCCACACACAGCATTCAGACATGCATTACACAAATTCATTCATGGGATGAATAAGCAAACAGATGCTTGGTGCTGTAGCAATTCAGTATTCTATGCTGCAGTATCATTTGGAAATACTATAAAGAAGCAAAGTCATGAAACATAGTGAATATTGAAGTTCAATTTCAAAAGGTTTCATACTCGTGGGATGGAATTGTCTGTGCTTGACTGGTGTCCAAGATAGATGAGAAACGAGTGCGTCGAATAATTTCACAGACATCAGCATTACGCCTTTGTTCAGCCCCATCTTTCTGACCGGAGGTCAGATGGGAACAAACAAAGCAAAGCCTTGACTGGAAAAAAGACATGCTAACAGAAACAGATCCCTGCATCAGCAGTAGCCTCTAATAAGATGCTGGTAAAGCAAAGGCAATCATGTTCAACGATGATCAACGCACATGTTATCTTCTCTACGTTTTATGCAATATTCTTCAGCTTGAAGCCATCACACCGGCATTATATCACAGTATGGATGACCTAATCTCCTCCCATTTAAAATACAAAAAATAACAATGTATAAAACATTTATTCACTATTTTAGCAAAATTAAGACAGCAGCCTCCATAGCATGACAGGATCATGAGATGTCTTTCACTGCCACAACCACTGCATTTACAACTATCTTGTTATAAAAATTACAACACTGCTTTATTATTCCTCTTTCCATTTTGTGGTCCATGTGTATATTATATCTACTTAGGTTTCACAAAAATATCTGCACCAAAAAGTCTAAATACTTTATATAAATGCATGTAGAAATGCAATTTCTTTGTCAACTATCATGCTGAAAAAAAAAAAATGGAAGAGCAGGAAGTACCTTGTTTCCCATATAGCCCATAAGACCTACTCCAACAGGAGAGACCTCCAAGTTGTTTATATGCTTCCTTAATCTCTTACGCACCCAAATTGATACATATATTCCTACCATTTGCTTGCTTACAATTCGCACATACTTTGGGCGTGGATCATCATTATCTTTGATGATTTCACTGTAATATTGTCCGCTTGGTACTTCTAAGAAAGTGTCATCCTCTGCTTCAGATAACCAATCAGAGACATCGGAGAATGAATCAATAACCTCAGGAACTTCTGTGACTTCGGGAACCTTATGCCCCTGCTCCTGCTCCAACCACATTGAGCCTAAATCTCCAGAACTCTGGTGAGATCTTTTTAGTCCACTTCTGTTCAATGCAGTATGCTGGGGACTAAATAATGAGGGATTCTCTGACCAATTGAAACCTATTCTTGCAGAACTGCTAGACACTCTCCGTAGCTTGGAATTGGTAGAGATAACTTGTGGGGTCGCAGCCAATGAATGTTCAGGCCAGTCTAATCTACTATCACAATCAATGCCATAGACTCTCTTCAAGTGTAAACTCTTTCCAATACCAATAGCTTTTCCAAATTCAAGGATGTCAGATTCACAACCATCAGCAGCTTCAATATATTCCTCATTCATCACCTCTAATGGTAGAGAATCAACCTCATCGGCAAGTTCATCGGCAACTGAAGAAGTTCTTAATACCGGAGAGGGTGGGGCACTAAAACATTTGTGTTTGCTTTCAGCTTGGTGAGATTTGTTCAGAGTCCTTCTAATGATTGCCTCCCATTTTGGAATTGGTCTGCTGCTCTCTGCTCCCAGTACATTCCCAGCATTCAAAGGGACCACCTCTTGGAAACTGTTCGAGGAAAAAATAAACAGAATGCTAAATTCTCTACCTGTTGTATAAAGAATCAAAGCACACAGGCGCATCCAAGAGTTTCGTTCTAGTGATAAAATGACTCTCAGACAATAGGTGTGCTAACAATGGATTCCCTTAACGCAGCAATTTGAACCGTTGAAAACTTGAAGAATGATTATTAGCAGCAGTCATCTAGCATTCGACGGTACATGAGTGGATATAAGCAAGGACATAGAATTTTGAGAAGAATGGCAGCAGTCATCTAGTATTTGATGGTAAGTCGGGAGATACAAGCAAGCACATAGAGTTTGAATCGAGTATCTGCTTCTTTAAAGGTGACGAAACATTCCAATTCAGTATGAACTTCTGGTTTTTGTTATTGACACATTTGATCTTCCAAGATATGTCAGGAGTGGTTGACTGCTTTAAGGGAGTTGTTTCTAAAACTGGACTTTCTGGACTCAAGCACCCAGGACCTGGTAATTACTAGTATGACATTTTTGGATAAATTTGATCGAGGAACTGATCAGGTGTGGGCTGAGAGGTGCAAACCGGCCCTCTGACATCATCAACTTGCTGAGTGTCAAAAAAACAATCTCAATTTAAATTGTTAGGAGAAATCTGAAAATAGTTCTATATTATTTTTTAATATTAAAAAATAATGAATTCAAAAAAAAAAAAAACACTTTGTGGGTTACAAGTTACAACCATATTTGTTTTTGTAATTATTTTCATGCATATGCTCTAGAAACAAATGACAACAGAAGTGCTGCTTGGATGGCAGAGCTTAAAACCCTAGATTCCCGATCAGCTTTTAGTCGTCTAGGGTACATACTTGACAAATTAATGTCAAATTCTGGGAGGACTGGACCATAATAACATAAGAGCTTCAATGGTTGCACTTCAAATCTAATTCTTTACAAGGGGAAATCCTCAGGCATTTAAGATCCCAAAATCTTACACACAATGAATCAAACAGATCAGAAAATATAGAAGCGATGGCATACACAAACAAGCTGGGTATGTGATGTAAGAGATTTTTTTTTTTAATGTACAACTTTATATTATTGGTTATAATTTTTTATTTGCCCATTACTGAAATTTTACTAAGAAATTTTAGATGTCTTGTTTCTAATAAAATATAATTTCACAACAATTAAAGATTGTAAAGGCCTTTTGATAAAGCTTAAAAGTTATTATTCAAAATTTGTTATATTTTTCTACTTAGCTTGGTATTTTTTTTTCTAATTGGTTTAGATTTGTTTTCCGGCTTTGTTTAGGATTTTTCCCAAGTTTATTTAGGACTTTATTGCTCTTTCTTTATTTTTGGGTTTCCATGTTGGTTTAGGTCAAGTTTCAAGTTTATTTAAGGAGTTGTAAATCTCTTATAAAAACAAATCACCTGAAAATAAAAATATTCAATAACAAAATTTTGAATTAGGTTTCTTTGTGATCCATTTTCAACAAAATTTTATGTTTTTATGTTTGTTTTCTTTCCTGTGTTGCTTCCATTTGTATCGATCGGTAATAGAGCCCAACGATCTCACATTATTGCTTGTTGTGCGCTGCAATTCTAGGTTATTTTATTTGTTGTGCATTACTAAATAACCATGTTTAGAAGATGTTACAAAGCATAATGTGTTCAAGTAAGATGGGATGAGGAGGTTCAACTCAGAAGAGAAATGTTCAGAAGCTTGTGATAGAAGAGAAATTGTAGAATTAAAAAGAGGTGTTGAGGAATTAATGATAAAAGACATGGGGAGACATAATGCAAGATAAACCCGTCAGTTGGCGGAGTTGAGAAGTCCAAGAGATCATGAGAAGAGTGATCACGAATCCATGATCAATTTTGAAAACCTGTGTCAGAGGTACGAGCATAGGAAGCAGCTTCTTGATGATGATGAATATATGTTGAAACCGAGAGTTATGATGATTCTAATTCCTTTTTGGATTAGAATCAACCATCAAAACTTGAGGATGATAAAGATGATGTTGAAAAAGAAGATTGAAATACAAAGTATATGGTTTGCAATGTCAATGAGAAGAGAACCAAATTAGGGAGTGTTTGAGAGTTCAGTTATGGTTGCTTTTCAAAGTGCTTTTTACTCGGAAATACATTAAAAAAATATATTTTTTTAAAAAATATTTTTGATATCAGTGCATCAAAATAATATGAAAACACAAAAAAAATAATATTAATTTGAAACAAATAAACAAATAATTTTTTTTTAATTTTTTTTAAAAATATTTTTGAAATGCAAAAACAAATAGAGTTTAAATATGCTTTGAGAGGTGATTTTTGATAAAGCGTGTTGTAAAGAAGGATGTGCCTCATATGTGCTTAGGAGAATTTTAGAATTAAACGGGTAAAAATTAATATTCTTAAACTTTAAATAAAAGTTGTAAAGCAAGTGTTGATATTCTCAAACTTTATATAAATGTTGTAAAGCAAGTATCCACTCTTAGTGGAGAAACCATCACACATCTTGTTGATGACAATATAAAAAATAAAGGGGGTGTTTGGTCTTTATAGTGAGAAGACAGGTGTAAGAGATTATTTTTTTAACCCGAAAAAACTATCTAAGAAGATCTAGAGGCCTTGTTTTTTATATGGTTAAAATTTCACAACAATAAAAGATTAGGAAGACTTTTCGATATTGGCTTGAAGTTACTGTTCAAGATTTGTTATATTTTACTAGTTGATTAATTATTTTTTTATGTTTAGAATTTTTTTGTTATTATTTTCTATTTTGTTTTGAATTTTTTTTTTACTTTCTCTTTATTTTCAGATTTACTTGAGATTTATTTAAGAAGTTGTCAAATTACCTAAAATAAAATTTTAAATCAAAATTTATGTATATATTAATGTTGTGATATACCGCACATTGAAATTCTTATAATATATCCAGTCATCAAAATAAGAAAACAAAGTAACGAAATACCTACCCAATGATGTAAATATCTGCTGGTTCTTCTGTACAAAGCCAACAATCAATATCAAGATCCTCGTTCGGAAGCCTTCCAGCGACATTCCAAGTACCTATTGTCACCCTGCAATAACCAAGTGTCCAAGCTCTCTTTTAAGAATCGAAACCTTTCAGTCTAATATTCGAAGAACACGCAGATAAAATCCAAACCTCACATCCTTTGTATTAATGTATTGAGCACGCAGAGTTTCAGATTTCCCTCTCCTATGTCCTGATGAATAGCCGTTTGAAGGTGCATCTGTATAAATTAAAAAATATCTTTCCATAATCATCGAGGCCACAAGGAAGCATAAGATACACAACTATTATTAACATGCAAAGCAGCGTCACGGAGAAGAGAGCTGCATAATTGCTAGAGGCTTCGAATTACAAGCAGGCAGAGCTCAAATTTCTGACGCCCTTTACAGACACCTCGAGAAGCTTAGTCTTTTGTAAGTACGAAGACCTCAAAAGCTTACTCTTGTGGAGCTCAAGTCTCTGAAACAATCTTAATGAAGAGGGGGATTGGTGGCAGGCAAAAGGATTAAGCGATACATACAGCAGGCTCAAATGCTTTTGAGCTTTGAATGCATCGAACATGGCAAACAGGTTTAATAACAGATACAAAACACAGATTATTGCCTGATATTTGACTCTGAAACACAGATTGGTTCCCCTGCATCATATGTGTTCGATCCTCATCCACATTAACTCTGTCATCTTTAACAGAGGAAGCTGTATGAAAATTGACAGAACATGATCAAGCACAGAAAATAATTAAGAAAGACCATCACAAGTAAACGCTTTAAAACCATACCATCATCTTCACTCTCAGTTTCTGTGTATTCATCTTCACTAAAATCATTAACCTTGTGCTTTATGTTCAACCATTTCTTCATCACAAGTGAAGGCCAGAAAGCCTGCAATCAAATGCAGCTCTCCAAAATAAACAACATGCAGGCCATCTAAAGAAAGAAAGAAGAAGAAGAAGAATCACAAGCAGTACCAAGTCAAGGAGCAATTAAGCATACCTCATCACGCTTTCCTTTCCTGGTCCTCATCCTGAATCAAGAACAAGTATTTTCAGTTGAGGCTCTGTCAACAATTTATATAGCAGACTTTGAAATCAGAGCGAGCCCTTCAGAAAGGAAGCAGGACCAAACGGGGGCTTGTCAGCATCCTAGGAGATAAAGTGTTCGAATAATTAAGAGACTATAGAGGCCATTACAGAACTACAAGACCTAAGGGTATGCTTTCTGTGATGCCAAACTCAAAGAAAGATTCATACTGGGAGCAAACAGAAAGGACAGAAAAGGTATGGACATATTTAGTAGCCATCCACAACCTCAACTTGCAAAAAGAGAATAATTCACTGGTCCAGCAATACGTCGTAAAATCTTCTGATACGAAAGCATCCCAGCATGATATTATAGAAATTTCAACATGTCTTCAATCAAGTTCTATGAAAATCAAAATGTCACTTTCTCCTTAACAACCCTACACTCCTAAAAATATTCTTAAATTAATCAATGGACGGTACAACCATTACAATTAGAAACTTACAGGCAAGCAGGCCGCGAAGTTGACAGTACTTAAGCACATCAGTAAACTAAAAAATAATAAGAACATGAACAACAATGAATTCCAAAGCTGGAAATATATATACAAATTGCCTAAAATGTTAAATTAACCCCCCCCAGCCTAATCAAACCTGGAGGATATTCAACCTAAATGTTAAGTTACCATCATGCAAATTACTAATTCTTAAATCATATCGAAAAATCCAAATCAAGGTGAACCGACTGCAGTAAGCCCTGGCCCACATCAATCTAATACATCCATAAACCAGACATTTACTCAGCTAATATAGACCAGTGACAATGATTTTACGTTCAGAAGAAAATTAGTATTATCTATTATGTAAGCAGAAACATTTATAAACAAAACTGAGCATACCATCGCATCCTAGATTTGAAACACACCAGTAAAAAACAGCAAATATTTAAATAACCAAAAGTGGGATTGACATACAATTAATATAGGGTTTAAATCAACAGATTATCACCGAGTAAGTTTTTTTTTTTTAAAAAAAAAACAAAACAGATTACATTCCAAGGACAGCTGTGATTCATTGGTGGTAGGACGGTGGTATATATATATATAATATGTGCATGTGTTGTCCGTAAGAAAAATTAATGACCCTTGAACTGATGCAAAACGGACAACAGAAGATGGGGGTAAGCGCACTATATGTGAAGGGGAAGCCCTCTCCCATGTTTTTCAACTATTAAATTTAAGAGTCCATCTGTTTTAAGTTATTCCTATTCGTTTATTTATTTATTTTTAAGGCCATGCATATAATTTAGGGAGTCTATCAGTATTTTTGTTGAAGTTGACAGACTTCGCATCACAGATAAGGGAAAAATCCAGATTTTATATATATATATCAAGTCAAAACGTAGCGTTTGATCTAAGTTACCTAATACATATGTAATAGGTAGATTACACAAGGCGAAGAAATGCATAGGAAGTTGATGATCAAAGTTATTATGACAGCTTTTTGCTTGTTTAAAACTTAGAATTTGGAAGATAGCCAGCCATGAATAAATACGAGCAAAATGAGAAGGGGGATGGGAGGCAGAAAACTTTCTTTTTTGAGAAAATCATTATTATAAATTGCATGCCAATGGGATCCTTGCTTTTTTCGCCGCTGAACTTGGCCGTGTGGACGTGTGCACGGTAGCCTGTACCGTTGTTGGCAGGTGCCATTTTAGGATGTAGAGTTGTTGGACACAGCAAGAACATTAGGTAGACTACCATGGATATCCACAAAATGGAGTTTGTCGTCACTGACATGGATTGGACATGCTGGTAACAAGGTCATCCCTCCTCCGTAGGAGGGTTTTTTTAATTTAGAATAATAGATTTTTTAAAAAAATTACATAGTCTAAAAAGTATTTAGAAAAAATACATAATTTGACCAGTAGCATGTTATATATGCAAGTAGCGAGTTGAATGTGAATCCAAACTCCAGCCCCCATCTCTCTTCTCCTCCCCTGCATACATCTTGACCATGGATTATTCACTTTGGTTTTTATGAGAACATTAAGTTTCATTGCATACATCTTGACCATTGATTTTGAGATACTTGAATAAAAAATAAAAAAATTAATTTATATATAAAAAATAATTTATTCTTTCTACTACTTTTTTATACTATTTTGTTTTGGAAAAAGAATAATATTTTCTTTTCAATTTAAAGTAAAAGATTTGATGTAGGAGCTTGTTTTTAGAAAAAAAAAAAAAGATAGTTTTTTATTTTTTATTATGATGTTTTTCTAGGATTTCTTTTCTATTTGAAGGGAATATCTTTCATGGTTTATTATTTCTTATTCAAATTATTAGGGCTTTCTAGTTTTTTTTTTAATATCAAAAATTAATTTTTTTTTAATATATAATCAAATACAATGTTGTTTTTATAAAATAAAATTTAGCGATCATAAATATGCTATGTGAAGGACTTAAAGAATATATATAAATATATGTTGTTTAAAAATCTATGAAATACTCTATGCATGTAAAACTTGTTAATTATGACATTGCACTTGCACAGGATTCAAGAATTTCTTTTTTTTACAAAAATAAAGGTGTTTTAATGTAGTCGAAGAAGAAGCAAAGAATTGAGGTAAAATGTAACATGAATTTAAGTATTTGTTAAATAGATGTAATTGAAACATATTTATAATATGTTATGAAAATTGATAATGATAGAAAATAATCTGTTTTATTTTATTTTATTTTATTCATATTACATCCAATTTTTTTATATTTAAAGGATTAATATATAGTTATAAATATGTCATAATCTAAGCCTAATTCTTTTATAGACCCATTAACTTAAAAGAGCTGAGTTCGAGGCAAGCCAAAGCCTAATAGATTTTAAATAGGGCAAGCTTGACTCATGTTTTATCTCGTCAAAAACACGAATTAAGTTGGAGCCATACCCAAATCAATGATCACCTTAGCATGACCACATCAAATTAAGCTCACCTTAGCTCGCTCCCTTGCAATCCTAGCCAAGAGCGCAGGTATAAATCTTCTTAATTATATTTAAGAAAATAGTTTTTTCTAGATTTCAATTTTCAAATTCATATATAATCATGAAGTCAAGGGATCTAATTAAGAAAAAGGGCATGGCATCCTTAAAACTTTTTAAAAGTCAACATTAATTTGGTCCAAAAAGTGGAAAACATTAATTTTTTATTGTACTATTCAGATCATCATGGATTGTTTGCTAGAGAGATACATAGTTTGCAAACCAAAATTAATATATTATATATGTTCGGATATTGGTGTTTTAACAAGATATGCCTTATTATCGAAAAAGTTTTTATTTAAAGAAATAAGTTGAAAATAACAATGGTGGTAATACGCATAGAGAATAAAATAAATTGAATTTTATTTTATTCAAACATGTATATTTAATTTATTATCAATTAAATTTAAATTAAATACTATAATTAAATTCTATTACATTAGAGAATTGATTTTAAACAATATCTTAGCCAGTAAAATCATTGTTCCAACGAATCTAAAATAAAAATGTAATTTAATTTTATGAAGGAGAAAAAAAATGGTATACATTAATTTCAATGTATAATATCCCAGTATGGAGTCAATGTGATGAATCAGGAAATATTCTTGTAGGCCACCAACCAGTCTTTTTGTTCATGACAGCCACACAAAGAGGATGAAAAAACAATCCAAAAGTTGACCCAGCTCATGAGAGAACAGAGGATAAGCAAGAGCTAGGAATTGAAATAAAGGCAACGGGGCAGCATCTGTCACTGGCTCAGAAACACAAAACCACCAGCAGCCGGCAAAGTTCTTATCTTGGATATGCATATAACTTTACAGCACGTACTGCTAGCCCAGAATAAATCTTTACATTGATAATTCGTGGGCTGACTCATCATTTTATGTTTTTCTTTTTTTTTTCCTTATAATTTTGAGGAACCGCCTTTATGTTGGAGATTCCTAATCTGTGTGAATAAAACTCATAACCAGCCATTCAAAAGTAATAAGAATATTTTTATCTAAGATTTCATTCTCCTAGTTATATTTATTTTTTAAGAAAACTAAATTTAGAAAATAATTAATAGGATACCACTAATAATAAAAAAAATTCTGAAGAAAATAGAGGCGAAATATACTAATGGTGACTCTAGGGGAGAACCTTTGCCGGGCAAACCACCAGACATACGGTGGAGGAGGACTGTGGAATAAAGACGGAGAAGATGAAATGTAGCAGGGCCGGAAAGTATCCTTTAGGGATAAAGTGCTTGGAATTAAAAGCTAGCCTGTTGTGCCCTAGAGGAAAGGTGGATATGATAGAGAAACAGTTGGTGAGGATAGAACAAGAAAATAGGAATAGGTTGCTGCCAAAGGTATTTCTAAATGACGAAACGTTTAATGAGCTATGCTATCCATGGGGGATTCGTTTATTGTTAAATTTCTGGGTAAGAACATTGGTTATATTCAAAAGAATTCTCGTTTGAAGCTCATTCGAAGACTAAACGGTGGTTTTGAACTCATGGACGCGGGGCACGGATATTTTATGGTGAGATTTCATCAGGAGAACGATATATAGGATGAAGGTGACGAACGGGGGGGTCCTTGGATATTTTTTACCATTACTTGACAGTACTGAGGACATGGTCTCCTAGCTTTGTGTCATCCATTGGGCCTAGAATTGATCGCACCTTAGTGTGGGTGCGTATCCCAGACCTCAATGTGGTGTCTTATGATGAAAGTTTCTTGCTGGCTTTAGCCACAACGTTGGGAGCTCCAGTTAGGGTTGCTATGAATACGGTGAACATCGAACAAGGGAAATTCGCAAGGATATGCATTGAAATTGATTTAAACTAGCCTGTGGTGGGGAAAGTGGTTGCTATGACTATGCGAGGAGGAACTGCACTATTGAGATGATTGGAAAAAAAAGGGCTCATCGGACAATAGCCCTGCCAGTGAACGAGAATTTGGTGTCATATATCTTATCATTGCAATTATTTTCTTCGTTCTAATCCTTCATGAATAAAGTTTTATTAAAACAATTAGAGAATAAAACACTAAATTCTTGAAGTTATTTTAAGTTATTTTAGGTTATCCCTACCTTCTCTATCTCTAGGTATCTAGAAAATAGTAGAATTGAGTTTATAGGGTGGGGCAATCTAATATAAAGTTATTATTATTGGGTTGGAATCTAGAAAAGATATTATGATCATCCTGATATTTCATCCAATAGTTTTTTGTGATTAATGCATAGTTTTATACTAAGATGTAAACTTTATCAAGAATCTCTAAAGACAACTTTTTTTCTTAGATCTCATTTAATTTTTTTTGAAATCTATTTAGAGCCATTGTCTTATCCTCTTTAATTACGCGCTTCATCCTATATTCATTAAACTATGCTATATTCATTGATGAGCTTATCTCATTATATTAAGTTACTTCATTGGTCTTAAGAAATTTTTTTTATAATGAGATAGATACTTTTCTTGTAACTTAGTTTTCATTTCAATTCAATCAATAATAGAAAATTGACCTCTTTTAATTAAAGATTTGTTTACACTTTTCTACTAAGTTGAGCATTGCCACTAAATTTCATCATTGAACATCTTACCTTTCTATTCTCAGAGACAAATCAACATTCCAGAGACGTGAATTATGAAACTAGGTGGAGTTGGCTAATTAAAATAAAATGCCATCTAAGCTTCTTCTTTATAATCGTGGGCTAGTAAGGAGTCCGGTCTGCAGTAGGTGTAACGAACGTGACGGAGAAGGCTTTTTCATTGTTTAAAAAATTGCATGATGTCGAGGAAAACATGGAGTGGTGTTGGCTTGGATAATACGGTCCAGATTGACTGTGATTCTATGGCAGGTTGGATTATACAGGTAGGAGGAAATGAGGAAGGTTTGCTTTTCATGTCCACGATATGGTGGATTTGGCGCCAACGCAATATCCTAGCATTTGGCGAGACCTATAGAGGGGACCAGTGGTTGCTTTCCAAAATCTATCGTATGGTGGAAGACATGAGACAGGAATGGCATGGGGCTGATGTCTCGTATATTACTTCCACGATGGTTTCTTGGAGCAGGCTGGAGGAGGATGCTGACAAACTTGATGTTCAGGCTACTTCTCTGGGTAATGATCCAGCTGGTAGAGTGGGGATATCGGGGGCCTAATCAGGTCTTCAGACAGAGTTCTTGTTACTGGTTTCACAGGGTTTGCTGGCTTCGAAGCTAATTTAATGCCTGAATTGTTGGCTTTGAAGAATGGACCTTGTCTTGCTGGGGACATGGGTTTCAGAAATTAAGGTGCTACGTACGCAATTCTGATTCCACGGAAGCTATCAGAATGGTTTTGGAAGCCTTTGTCGATTTTTGTAAAAATAAAGCTATTATTCTGGATATCAGGCGTCTCTTGGATAGTAATTGGGAAGTTGCTTTAGAGCATTAACTTAGAGAGGCTAATGCATGTGTAGATTATATGGGTAAGCTTGCAGCTAATGTTACAGTTGATCTGATGATCTGGGAGACTCTTCCTCCAGGAATGGGGGATCTCCTTTCGGTTGATTCTATGGTTCACCTTTATTTCTAGAGTTTATACACACACACACACACACATTCTTGAACACCATAGAAATTTTTAAATAGCATGAAGTTATCTCATTCCACCGCCAAAAAGCATGGTAGGCATCATCCCTCCACTAACTCTTCAGATTATCTAACGGATCCTTAAGCAATATAATAAGAATTGTTCCATATTTTATCAAAGTAACGGATTTATTATTATCGGTTTTGTTGGAAAAAAAGCACTTCAGATTGGGATAAAAAAGAAGACATTTTTAAATGTCAAGAGAGTGAGTGAGTATTAAAGGATGGACGATCGATTGAGGGTATAAATAGTATTTGAGGGATAACATACTATGAAAATATTAGTGTAATTTTTGTTTTTTTTATCTCACCTTCATTATTATTATTATTTTTATTAAATTTTATCTTTTTTTTTTGCTAAATTTTTTTGTATTGTTTTTTTTTACACTCAATTTTATCATTCAACATTGAAATGATTTGAATTTGAATTTCTTGATTAATTCTATTAAGTGTAATAATACGGGTTACAACCTAATGTAAAAATGTAAAGGACTATATTTCAATTCTTAGAATCATCATAATTGAAAAAGGAAAAATCTTTAAGAGAAACACAACTATTTTTAAAGGTGTTTTAAAGTGTAATTACGGTTGTTTTTTAAAGTATTTTTCACTAAAAAATATATTAAAATAATTTTTTATGATATGAAAAATTTGTCACATATGAAAATACTAAAAAATAATTAATTTAAAGTAAAAAAATATTAAATTAAAAAAAAAACATTTTAAAAACATGAAAGATGGATTCATCGTCTAATTAATTGAACTAGAAATCAAACATAAAAAGTTTGTCATCTATAGCTGTAAGCAGAAGTGCTGCCACCAATCTTAAAAAGAAAGGACAAGGAGACAGATAAATGAAAAAATCAACGTGCCACCGATAATACAGCTTTTTGGCACTAAAATACTGTAGTATAGAACACACGTAAACAGCAATGTTCACCAGTTCGAGGTTCAAAAGGCAGGCACAGCCCTTGAACAGTCAGCATCAAACCATAATAATAATAATAATAAATAAATAACTAAACGAAGCAAAGGAAGCTAGAGATGGAGTGCCCACTAGCCAACTTGACTAACGCTATGTCCTTTGCGCAATAAATTGCAAATGAGAGAAGAAGATGCAATGCAAGCTAAGCAAACCCTAAATGTTTCAACGGTTTCATTTTCTTGACTTTTACGTCCCTCCCCACCACAATTTACCATAATTTGGCTCCTCTTCCAATTTCGGATCGCCACCGCCCCTTTTGCTACGCTGCATTTTCTCTCCAACCAACGACGAACAAATATTCTACGATGATAAGGATAAATTTGTCACGTATTTGTTAATTTTGTCAACTAGCACAGACGAGTTCCTGGTTCACGTTGTATGTTGACATTGTAATAGTGATTTTAATTTAAAATATTTTTTATTTAAAAATATACTAAAATAATATTTATGTGTTTTTAAAATTTTATTTTTAATATTAGCATTTTAAAATGATATAAAAATATATATATAAAAAAAAATTAATTTTATTTTTTTAAGAACGCAATTTAAATTATGTTTCCAGATAAATTCGGAATCAAAACTTTAGTTCTATTTTGTTTGCTGGAGTTTGAGAGTTCTAATTTTTATTTTTCTTGGAAGTCTATGACCTGGTAATAACCTCTCTTTCATTTGTTTTAGCTCTAAAGTTTGATTCTGCAAGATCTCCATCCATTAAAAAGAGAAGTTGCCACCTTACTAAATTCATTGAAAACCAGAGAATTATACTTTGAGAGGGGAGGGATTCTTGGACATAACAAGGAGTTGTAGATGTTGTCATGGACTCATGGCGGTGTGTGGCATAACAATCACAAGAGAAATCAAGTTGCATTACCAACGCCATCACCAACCAACGGAGGGCATCAAGAACCGGCCAAAACATTAAGAAAAAACAAGAACAATTATATCCTGCATTAAAACCCGAACGATTTGTCCTTCTCAAGTACAGGAAAAAATAACAAGAGGACAAGTCCCAGTTTGCGATCACTTGCTGTCACGTGTTTCGACCACAGAGATAGGGTGGTGCTGGATAGAATAGCTAGATCGGGAGGGTGATGGAAGAACCACAAGCAACACTGAAAATGACATCCAACATGGATCACACGCCTATCGGCAATGAATGTAGACGTGTCTTTACTCACGTTTGACATTAACGAGTTGAGAAAATTTTAATCATAATAAAAGGAAATAATTATTTTTACTTGATCAATCGAATTGCGTGGGTCCATATATATGGACCATGTCCATGATATAAGCTTTCCATCTGTCTTCTGATGTTGAGAATCCATGTCCGAGTGCAAGGAGTTCGTGTCAAAACAACTAAAATTCTTTAAAAGAACGTTCTTTTTGCCAAATTTTTAAAAAAACTCTTTGATTCTGAAATTATATAATGATTAGATTTGAGCGTGTGGCCAGGAAGATGATCCATGTTGTATCAGGCCTTAGTTCCATTTCAGATAATTAATTAGCCCAAGGGCTTTCTTGTTTAGAATCCGAAGTAGTAGTTTGCTTTGTTGATCAGTTGTGCTTAAACTTTGGTAAAATCTTATCCATATGGAATACAGCCCTCTTTTACAAATAATAACAAAATTATAAAAATCTGAACATACAGGTTGCCTGGAAAGTGAAAATCTACATAATCGTAAATGAAGTGAGATTAAATTTAAAATCATCCCATAATAAGTCGTGAAAAACTTCACCTAGAAATGGAGATTTTTATAGGCTACAATCCTAGGCTAAGATACGTGGGCTTAAATATGGATTCATTCCTAGAAAAAAAAAATCCTCATGAAACAAGATACTTTTTCAATACTTAAATTAATAGATGTATGAAAGAATTAGAAAAAAGTGTAAGCAAGGAATTATAAAAAAGTTAAATTATTAACTATAACAACTTGTAGTCGATTATGTTCACCTGATCATCTAAGATTTTTATAGATTTTAATCATGTCAACTCATTGAGACATGGAGAGTTGGAGTATAATTCATTAGTGGAAATGTTTTTGATGATATATTCTTATTTGTTTACCTTATTTTATTCTCCCATTTCTCTCTTCTCTTACCTCTTCCCGTGATATAGCAGCCTTGTGTGTGCATGCTTGTGTGCAAAATATGAGAAGGAAGAATAGGGTGATAATATAAGAAGAAATACCTATATCTAACTGTAGGATTATTTGGCCCTTGTTTCCTACCATTGGATCTTTATGATTTAACAAATGTTTAGTTGTAATTCATTTGGAAAACACTTGTATGTTCCATATATGGGACATACACGAACAACAAGTTCCTAGCCATTAATTGCTAGGAAGGTTAGATATATTTAGCCGAAGAGGATGTTATTGTTTTCTTGAATGCAAAATTATACAGTATTATATATTTGCCTCTCCAAGTTTTTTAAATATATATGTTTGAAAGAATTAACTAATAGAAATAAAGAAATAAAAGAAGAAACTACTTACTTATTTTGTATAGATTATGTTACCTTTTTTCTGTAAATTCATGAGAAACCCCTCATAATTTTTATCAATGTTTAAAAATACATGGAAGAGTTTTGTAAGAAGTCATAGAGGCTAGAAAAGGATTCCAAATCCTTTTGAAGATAAATGATTATAGAAACTTGAAGAAAAATTGTTGATGTTTATGGAGGTTTTGAAGACATATTTAATAGAGATATCAAGATCTTATCGAGAAGATTTTTTTATGGAGATACCTTTAAAAATATAAAAAAATTTAATGGAGATTTTTGTTAAGAATATTGAAGAAATAAAAAAAACTATTTTTTTTTAATTGAAAAGTTTAAAAAATAAAGATACAATTCTTTGAAATAATGATGAGATAAGATAATCTCATGATTATCAATAAAAACATACACAATTTTATGTGCACGATGTCATGTTTAGACTCCCGAGGGATTGAAGAAAAATATCGAGGGGCGTGCCTGTGGTGAGAAAGCGAGAAAAAGAATGTGTGAGAGAAAAAGTATGGGAAAGTGTGTGTGAGAGAGAGAGAAACGTGAGAGCGACGAGGAGAGAGAGAAGAGATAGAGAAACTTTCCAGAATAGTGATGATTCTGACGTAAATCAATTGCTCCAAGAGTGACAAATTCTGCATTACAAGGGCCCAAGAAATATGAACAAATGGAGCCCCGCCTTCCTTGTCCATTCATTAGGTGTCCACTAATAAGAATTTAGGAAAATTTAAAATTATAAGGTTTATTTTTTTAACTTTTTTTTATGAAATTTAGATTTGATTAATGTGGTTGTTATATGATGATTACTGAAAAATTACATAATTAATAATTTTAAAACCCGTAAAATTAATTGAGGTATACACAAGTAAACCCGAACACTCATGTTAATAGTAAAGTATAAATGGAGACCAATCTTCTTCTAAGCCATCTAGTAGATGCTGCTAATAAGAGATCTGGATGAAAATGTTTGTTTTTTTTTATAATATTAGATTTAAAATGTACAGTTGTTATAAGATAGTTATTAAAAATTTCTATGATTGTTAATTTTAGGTTTCATGAAATTAGTTAAGGTATACACAAAGTAACCCGAATATCCATATTAATAAATAAAAATAAATAAATAACTATTGAATCCAAATTCGTTAGAGAACATCTTCGAGTTGTCAAAGCTGAAAAACATAATTTTTTGTTCTGATATTTCCACCTTATAAAATTCGTACTCAATCCACCTCTCCATGGCTAAACTAAGCAGTTTCAGTCCTGATATTCTCAAAATCTCTATTCCTTGAAAATAAGAGGCCTTCATCCATAAATCATCCAGATTGAAACAGTTTGCTGCATTCAATGATAAATATGTACAGTGATGAGTGGTGGGAAACCAAAAGACTGAATTGGAAAAAGAAAATTTCCATCTACAGTATTAATTGAAAATCGAGTGCAAAAGAGAGAAGAAAATAAAATGAAGAAAATATCGAGATCACAAGATCAACACACAACTAATAAATCTTGTTCATCGTTTAGTCATTAATTACTACAGTTCATGAAACTATTCAAGCATACATTAAATATCCATTTGGCGACATGCTTGGTCGACCGCCTCCCTTGACTAGCTTATCCCCAAACCTTCAGAGATTTAATGCGAGATCATGAATTTGCTGAAAGGTCAAAGCATTCAATTTAAATATTTGATTCTCTTTACGTCGCGTAGATAAAGTATATTACAAAATTCTTGAATCAAATTAAATATCAATTTCATGAACATCCCCTCTTTTTTCATGCAAAAAACTCTATTTTGGTCCCTAAACTATACTTTTACACATTATTTTGTCCTTTTTAGGATTTTATGTTTCGATGCAATAATTAATTCTTGAAGTTGAGAGGAAAAAAGAAAGTCAACGAGAAAAAAGCTATTAGGTGGCTAATTTTCGGCCACAAAAACAACGATTTTAATGTTTATGAATTCAACTTTAAAATAAAACCTCGATGAAGGTGGTTTTTATCTTACGTTGATGCTGAAAATAGAGGATTGGAGCTTGCGAAGGTTCTTTTTATTTAATTTGATTTTGAGTTCGTATATCAATTATAATGTGTTTTAATATTTACTAAATAAAATATCTATTTTGCTATTTTCTTATTGTAAACTTTTTATATACTTTTTATTAAATTTATTTTTTTATCATTTTTAATATATTCACTTCAAAATTATAAATTCATGATTTTTTATCATTAAAACTTTGTTTTTAAGATCATGACAAATTTATATAAATAAATAATACTTCTAATAAAAAAAGAGATGTTTTTTTGTCAAGAAAAGAAATATATATATATATATATATGTATGTATATATATATATATTTAAAAAATGTTTTAATAGAAAAGGAGAATTTAGACAAAATAATTATATTTTATGAAGACTTTAATCATTATTTCTCTTGTCAAAATTTATTTTTACTGTCACATTCTAAAAGGTAATGGAACCATATATATATATATTGAAACGTTGCACCAATAAAAAAATTATGTTGATTTAAAATATAAAAAAGTATTTAAAAAAATATATAATAAGTAAATAAAAAATAATTTGATGTTAAATATAATTTTCATTTTGTATAAAAGTACAAGAGTATAAGAATGAATTGTTAACTTATAAATTGAAAATTAAATTAAAAAATTTTGTTTAAAACATTTGCGTCACTTTCATATTTTTGAATTATTTTAATATATTAATATAAAAAATTATTATTTTAATATATTTTTTAAATAAAAAACAGCTATATCACACACTCTAAAACATATAAAAAAAATTAATTTTCGATTAATAAAACTCTTTCCCTCAACCAACGCTGGTTAATTGATTATTTAGGAGTGTGATTATGGTTGTTTTACAAAGTGTTTTTCATGTTGAAATACATTAAAATTATATTTTTTATTTAAAAAAATTTGAAATCAACACATCAAAATAATATAAATATATATAAAAAATTTATTTTTTAAAAAATTTATTTTTTAAAATATAATTACAATTATATTTTCAAATACCAGATAAATTTGCATTTCTCTCGTCAAATTTTATGTGGCCTAATTTCCATAGTACCAGATATTTCTCCAAATGACTTGACAGCTTCGCTTTTTTTCTTTTGTTTTCTTTTCTTTTGTTGCCTAAATGGCGCACTAAACAAATAACCTTTTTTTGGCCAATTCGCACGCTATTTATGAGCAGTTTAGAACATAGATTGATGACTATTTCAGAGGTATAATTATTGTTTAGTCCTAACATATTATTTATAGTTAATTTTGTCCTTCACCGTTAGATGCACCGTTCAATTTTAGTCATGTTCATTTTTAATCCTTGATAGGTGGTCGGTGGGTTACTATCTGTTTTTCTATTTTTTTCTCATTAAAAGCAAACATACCTGAGTACTTAGAAAATAGGCCGTGGGTGGGTTACTATCGGCTTACTATCTATTTCTAATACAACAAACTAAAATAATTTTTGATACTTTATTTTTAATTAATTTAAGTTAATTCATTAAACTCATGATTTGAGTTATGAATTTCACTGAATTCAATTAACTTTTTTTAAAAACTATCTTTTATTTAATTATATGACAATAAAAATAGATACTTGTAAAATTAAGAATCATTCAAATATTTTTGTATTTTCTTAAGACCACAATAACATCATAGAAAACAAATTAAAAAACATCTTGAAGATCAATTCAAAACCAATTATGAAGAATGAAATTGAAGAATTAAAAAATCAACAAAAACTTAATGTTGAAGGATAAAATTAAAAAAAATAAAATAAAATTTCAGGGCATGTAGGCTTGGGTGGCTCAGCGCGTATGCTTAAGCTTTTAAGACAAACCCTAGGTTTGTAGGCTTGCCAACCAAGCCTGCATGCCTTAATCACTGTTATTTTTTTATTTACCCATTTTTTTTTAAAAAAAGAAGAAGAATGCATAAATTGTCTCATTTGATGCGGCAAATAACTTGCTTTCTGCTTTTTCAAAATCTAGTCACTATAGTGATGGATAAAAAATCAAGGGAGGGAGCTTTTCTTATATATTTAAAATCTATTTTTAATCTATTTTCACTAAAAACATCTTATAAATACCTTCATAATTTTCAAAAAAAAATTTATCAATTAAAAAAACCTAATAATACAAAATTAAATCGGGATTTTTTGCTCTGAAGCCCAATCTATTTTTTAGGAAAGATAATTAAAAACACATCAATGGGACAACCTCATCAAATGAAACTTGCAGACAAGAATATAAGTTTTTTTTGTCATTGTAATGTGGCCAAACCGATAAATTTATATCTCTTTTATAGTGTTCAAGAAATGTTTTCTCTTCTCTTTCAATTTTAGGGATTAAAATGTTTAAAAAATAAACTTTGAAGTTCAAATAAAAATTATAAAAACTATAGAAACTACTGAGAAAAAAAAATAAATGGACTAAACATAACTTTTCTAACAAATTTAAGATTGGCCATGACTTTTCTCTTTATTTTTCTTAATAAATATTAAGAAATTGATGAAATTGATTGTTAATGTAGACAGAAAACTGCAATTAAAAATCATTTGAGGACGAAATTTTAAAACAAAATTATGATAGTGTTGTATTTGTAATTGTAATGTAATGTAACGGTAACGGTAATGGTCAAGCCTTAAATGGCATATATTGCTATCTTGCAGCCGGCAGCATAGAGAATCGAGCAAAATTATAGCCACTAAAAATTGGAAAAATTAATCCCGTATTGGTGATGTCAAGTTGTCAACTGCTGGATTGTTGTGAACAAGCACCAGAAAGAATCTTTAGTTATTGTTGTTTAGTTTTAGCGATAAGGAAAAGTCATTGGCTGCTAGAAACCAGCAACCACCATAAACTGGACTCCATTTATAGCCCCGTTCTTGAGAGAACCGCTTGTGATCTCAGAGAGAATAAGCAAGGAAAGTTTGAAGAAAACGGCTGTAGCAATATGAAAGATGAATTATCGGAGGAAACTTTGGTGCAGGCACCTGCAAGTGCAGTATGGAGTGCATACCGCGGGCTTGAGCTTGGAAGGCTGGTCGATAAATTACTAGGCCATGTTGTAGGCAAGGTAGAGGTGATAGAAGGAGATGGAGGTGTTGGTACCATTGTTAAACTTACTTTTCCAGGTATCTCGATTATACATTTGATTTAAGTTGCTAATATGGAAATGGATTTTTTTTTCCTTAAATGTCTTCTTCTTTTGTCAATTATTCGTTTACGAAACTAGAACACCGAGATTCTGAATATTGACATATCGATGATCCTGTCAGGAACTTCTGGTGGCTACATGAAGGAAATATTCAGGATTATGGACGATGAAAAGCGAGTGAAAGAAACGGAAATGATAGAGGGAGTATACATAGATCTTGGCTTTGATGTTTATCGCATTCGCTTGGAGATCATTGAGAAAGATGCTGAATCAACCATTATCAGATCCACCGTGAAGTATGAGTTCGATGACACCAAAACTGAGCTTGCTTCTCATGTCACCGTCAAGCCACTGCAAACCATGGCTGAAGAAATTGGGAAGTATGTCAGTGAGAAGAAATATGATGCGAAGAATCTCTGATTTATTTCAAGGCATGTTTACTTACTTTGTTTCTTGTACTAATAAATTAGACATGTCAAAGGATGTTGCTTTGTTTTCACAGTTTCACTGTCAGTCCAAAAACAGCCACTATGCATACCAAAAGCACCGGAAAACCTGTGTTTGTAAAATTTCAATGCCCATCGCAATAGAAACAACCGCAAAGCCTCTGCATCTCCTGCACAAGAAATAGAATGAACTACATCAGGCCTGCGCGGATGGGAATAATTTTTTTAATATAAAAAAATATACAATGTTGATAATATGTTTTTTAATGAAAAAAATAATTATAAGCTCAAAATATAATATATATTGGATGATATAATTTTTAAATATTGATAAAAAGATATATTTGATGATATATATATTTTTAAAATATTAAGATTGTGACATATTGAATCGATTTACGTTAATTTATCAAATCTATAACTCGAGTAATGAGATTATGATGACTTTATAGAAAGTAAATCAAAGTAAATTATAAAGATTAATTCCTAATCAATTTAAAGCTGAAAGAAGAAATTAAAAAAAAAAAAAAGAGGACAACAAAGCTATTCAAGTCAAGCGCCCAGGGTTAATCTGTCAAACCCACAATTCAGGTCATGAGATTATGATAACCCTATAGAATATATATATATATATATATATATATATATATATATATATATATATATATATATATATATATATAAAGTTCAATTTCTAACCAACCTAATGTTAAAGGATGAAATTAAAAAAAAATCAATTAAAAAAATAACAAAAAAAAACAACTTAATAATTTTGGGCTAACATGTTAATTTCGCAATCTGGATCATGAGACTATGATAACTGCATAAAACACAAAAAAATAATAAGAAACTCCACCTCTAATAAATCAAATGTTGAAAATTAAAATCAAGAAAAAAATTCTATGAGATCAGGATAACTCTATATAAAACAAATTGAAAACAATTACGAAGCTCAATTCACAAATAATCTAATATTATAAAATAAATTGAAAAAAAATTGAGTTGTTGGAGGGTGAAATTGAAAAAAAAAATCAATTAAAAAAGGAACAAAAAATAAACCTAGTCATCTCATGTTAACCTGCTAAATTCGCGACTTGAGTCATGAAATTGAGAAGAAAAAAATCCATGAAACCGATATATAACTCAATAAAAATAAAATTAAAAAAAAAACACTGTAAAGCAAAATTTCCAAAACAATCTAATACTAAAAAAATAAAATTAAAAAAAATAAAACCTAAACAACAAAAAAACAAAAGAAAATAAAAGTTTCCAACGAATAATATTCATGGATAGACACATTCTTTATTGTTTTGTTATTTAATATTGATAAAAAAAAAAAAAACAAATCAGTAGACAAAACATTCATCAGTGTTAATGGCAGGGGGTTTGGACATTGGACAATCATGGGTTCGCACCATTCAATTAGAATCTTTTAATCCCATCCGATCGATAAAATAAACAAGAAAACCCGTTAACCTATGCACCTGGTTTTTCTTTCATTAATTCTTCAGGAACACATATTCAGCAAGAAACAGGACTTGAAACCATTGGCATGATCGATGATAAGATGATGTGCTTTGTGATATCCCATTTTCATCATTTTTTTATCAAAATATTTCTTTCTTTCTTCCTCTTTCTCTCATTTAAGTTTTCCAAATCATGATTTATAAAAGCATCTTAATTTCCAATTTCCTTAACTAATTATTATGAATTTTTTATTTTTTTTACTTGAAAGGATATTGAGTTTTGGAAGAACTCAAATAGGGCGTTTGGCTTTTGTTTGCAGCTACACGTATAACTAGCAAGAATAAAAAAGTTATATTTTATAACCTATAAAATTAGTTAAAATATAAGCAAGTATGATATTTATATTAATAAAAAAAAATTATATATAAATTCTCGTTTAATATTTTTAGTGCAGTACTTAAATGTGATTTCATTTTTCTTTTCACCCAAAAAAAACAAAGAGGCTTTGTTTAGCTTAAACTAATAGCAAATATATTTATTAATTGAAAATAAAATTATTATTATTATTATTATTATTATTATATATATATATATGTTTTCTATTAGTACAATTTCAAGAAAATTTGAAACATAAAAAAATTGTTTTTATATCCATTTTTAATTATTTTAATTGCAAACCAGATCCTTAATTTCTTTTTCTATTATTATGAAAAATCGGTATTCAATAATAATGTTTTCTTACTTTAATTTTTTATGAAGAAATGTATTTAGAATAACCAAGTGACTATATCGTCATATATAATTCATAAATGATGTGGGATGCATATTGATAAGTTGAAGCTCAATAAGAAATCTAAATGAATCAAACTTTTTTTTTATTTTACAAAAACAAGGATAAATTTTTATTTCATTTTTAAATTAGGCTAAAGTTTGACTACATATTTTACTGATGTGGAACGTATTGTAAATAGATATATTTATGGATTAGATAAATATGATCAATTATATAAAAAAAAATCCATGAAAAATTTTAGATGCATCAGATATGAAGCTTGACAAAAACAGTGATAATATAAAATATAATCGTTAAATTAAATTCAAATTTAATTAGAAGAATCTATTGGATTGGATGAGTTTAGGTAGAATCTCTGTTTCTGATACATGAAGGATAGTTTAAATGTTTTAAAATTATAAAAATATTTTTTTAAAAAATGTAAGTAGAATATCTGTTTCTGATACTTGAAAGATAGTTTAAATATTTTAATATTATAAAAATAAATTTTTTAAAAAAGAGAGTAGAATCTCTGTTGCTGATATTTAAAAGATTGTTTAAATGTTTTAAAATTATAAAAATAATTTTTCTAAAAAAGTAAGTAGAATCTCTGTTCCTGATACTTGAAAGATAATATAAACGTTTTGAACTTATAAAAATAGTTTTTTAAAAAAAATAAGTAAAATCTCTGTTCCTGATACTTGAAAGATAGTTTAAATGTTTTAAAATTATGGAAATATTTTTTCTAAAAAAGTAAGTAGAATCTCTGTTCCTGATACTTGAAAGATAGTTTAAATGTTTTAAAATTATTAAAATTATTTTTTAAAAAAGTAAGTACAATCTCTGTTCCTGATACTTGAAAGATAGTTTAAATGTTTTAAAATTATTAAAATTATTTTTAAAAAAAAGTAAGTAGAATCTCTGTTTCTGATACTTGAAACCATAAGATATTATTTTTTATATTTTAATTAATTTTAGATTTTTTTTCTACTTTTATATATATATATATATATATATATATATATCTTTCTCTACAGTGTTTAGGTATATATTCATGGGGCTTGAGACTTGAGAGCCCTAACTTTCACTATATGTTTATTTAAAAAAATTTCCGAAGACAGGTTTATTAGAATTAACCTCATTTATTATGCATTTATTTTTAAGAGTTAATTGCACCTATGACCTTTGGTTCTTGAAGCTTTACATTTTGGTCATTTTAACCCTTATGTCCCTCAAACTTTCTGTACGCGTAAAATATGATTCCTTCATCCACTTTAATGCATAAACGTGGCAGCTTGTGGTATCCTAATGAACACGAGTTGTACCCTTATGTCCCTCATGCATATGTAACTCAAATTGAAAGCGTAAGGTTAATTACTTAATTTTATGCTGTCCATAATTAAAGTCTAAAACACTAGCGCCATATATATAATGTAATTAACCTTAATCATAGATTAAAACCAGCAAATGGGACACGTTTTGGATCTTTAATTGTATTGGATTGACATAATTATATGGGGTAGGATGCATGTGCCACGTACATTCATAAAATAAAAATGCTAAAATCAATAAAATATGACGAGAACAAAACTTTCAGTACTGTGGGATTACAAGTAGATCTCACTTCAAGATTATGATTCAACAAGCCATATGTATTCTTGGAATTTTTTCTCATCACTCCTCCTAAAAAGGTCTTGTTCTTTATGATCTGTCCCCGAATATATAGACATGGGACAGCAATGAAAATGTAAATGCCAGATGTTTGTAGCGCGCTGTAGGGATAATATGAGAAAATGGTAAATGTAAATGTAGATTCGGAGGAAAATGGCACCAGACAGTACGAGAATTTGGGTTTTGGCATTGCCTTTGTCACAAGAGAGGTCTCTATATGTCTTAGAGGATTTTGGGTCAAAAAGAGGAGCAATTTGCTTGTAACACTTGTCACATGGCGTGCACTGTGTCCATATAAGATCACTGCCCGTATCTGCTATAGCCAGGATCTCAAAAGGCGGTGTCCTGTGGGATAAACTCATGAGATATTCACCTCCATTAGCTATAATCTCAGATTCAACTTCTTTTGGAGAGAGTGTAGCAGCAGTTCTCTGAAAATGGTGGACTCGACTAACGGGTCGACGCAGAGCTTTGTTCAAACGTTGGAGGTGAGTTTGTTGAGAGTTGTAAAGGGGGGACTTTGGTGAATCACGGTGGACTAGTTCCATAGTAAATCCAGCATTGTGGGCATATATGCAGCCAAAACTAGCAATACAGAGTGCAATTGCTGAAGCAAAAGAGAGAACAGATTGAAAAGTTGCCGTGGCTATTAGACTAGAGAGATGGAGATGATTAAATGGTTCAAGGGTTGGGCTGTGTATATACAAAGTTGGAATTCATGATTGCAAAGATCACAAATAAACTGAGAATCAATATTGATAGTTATTAATTGTACGATGATCCATAAAAAATTAATTTGCCTTCCATATATATATATATATATATATATATATATATATATATATATATATATAATGGAGTGAAAAAATAGTCACGTATATATATCACATTAATTTGCTTACCTTTTATACGACATTCAATAAAAAATATAATTAGGATTTACAATTATTGTGCCAATTCTAGGTTACAAGAAAGATACAAATCAATGAAAAAAAACGAGGATACAAAAATTCATGATGAAAGGGCTTGCATTTTCTGGCAGGGCTTGGAATTTTCTTATTGCAGGGCTAAAACTTTCTAATGAAAGGGTTTGAACTTATTGATGGTAATGATTAATTTGAGGGCTTGAACTTAAAACTTTCTGATGGTAGGGATGAAACTGTATGATAACAAAGTTCGAACTTCTTGATTGCAAGGCTTAGACTTTTTTGATGACAGAGCTTGGACTTTCTAATGATAGAGCTGAAAATTTCCTGATGGCAAGGCTGAAACTTATATAGAAGCAGCTTATGTTAACTTTATTTGTGAGTGTACCTCTTGAAATCAATGAGAAACACAATCCTTCCTTGCATTTTCGAAGATCTTTGATTTTAGAAATATCAAGAACTAGGCACTGGTTTTCTTGAATTATAACCCTAATAGTCATCTCATATTCTCTACTTGTAATCATTGATTGAGTATTGTTCATATATTATTTTAGTTTAGACCACATTAATTATACTTGACATCGTCTCCAAGTGTAATTTAAGGATTTGTTTTGTTCATTATTGCTCATTTATCATCATCGCTGTGAATAATTTTTCATCTTAGTTTGTAATAGAATTCATCAAATAATCATTTGGCTATTGTGATCGCAATTAGTCTCTTTAAAATAAAGTGTAGTTGATCTAGTTGTGTTCATCTTTCTCAATGGCTATTATAAGGTACATATGCATCATCATCATTTTCTTTTTAAAAGATTCAATAAATGAGAAAAAAAATATTGTAAAACATTTTCTTTTTGAAAGTACCTTTCTTGTTTTAGAACCGAGTTGTAAATTTTAATAATTGTGTTCATAGAGGTCCAATTATTGAAATGAAATTATTGAAATATAAATATGAAAGTATTTTAGATTTTTTTGGTTAAAAGTTCAAAATATGTCATTCAAGTGTCATGATGTAATTTTGGAAATTTATGTTAGTATATGAGAAAATGGGTTTTTGAAGAAAAGGTCATCCCTCATTTCTGGCTTTTTTTTTATATATATAAATGACTTGAATGAATTCTATGATAAATGAAAAACTATTTTGTAAAGAAAACATTGGATTTCAAAAGGAGAGTTTTGTTGTGTTGATTTTTTATCATGAAAAATAATATGTAGAACATAAATGAGTCATGAATTTACTTGAAAAACATCTCTCTTCCCATTATAAAGACTAAAACTTATTAACATGAACAATTTTTTTATTAGAAAATGGCTTATAAAGACACGCAATATGGGCTAAGGTCATGTTTATGAAAGAATGAGACAAACATGAATCTTGAATAGAGTCCAAGGTTGAAAATTAAACAAACTATTTTTTGTTAATCGTAACGGGCTTATAAAAACATATAATGACATTTATGAAAAAATGAGTTATACATGAGTCTTAAATGGTGTTAAAAATAAAAATGTTAACAAACTATTTTTTTTTAATAGAAAAGGCTTATACATGTTGTGATGTCTTTAAAAATCAGCTATAATAGTTGCTCATATTTTATGATTTTGTAGTTGGATTTTCTTGAGAAAATGGTTTAATTTTCTTAGTCAATAAAAAGCATTTTTAATTCTAAATTGGAATATAATGGTATTCTTGTAAATATTTTAAACTATTTTGTTGATGATTTTTTGTTTGTGCCAGTAAGAATATAAAATGTTATGCAATTTATAAACCATGGAATATAAATTGTAATTTTTAAAAACATGGAGGCAAAGTGAAAAAAACAACTAAGCTATAGAAGAGTAGGGTAATTTCACTTATAAAAAAACCCAATTGAGATCAAGCAAACATTGTACAACCAGAGATGAAACATTATGGATTGGAATAATGTTTTTCTTTCTTTCTTTTTTGTTCTTTAAACATTTTTTATTCTAGTCAAAGAACTTTTTATACATGTTCTACATTGCATCAATTGAGACTTGGGCATGATAATTTGTTTTAACTAGCTCACTATAGAGTTTACATGGTGTCAGAAAAAACCTCGACACTAAATTGCTGTGCAATTTGGACAAACAAGATTTGAGTTTGTTGCTAAAAAAATAAAAATACAAGGATTGAATTTGAAACTAAAGTAAGAAGGAACTTTTTTTTCTTTTTTTATTGTTCATTAGATAGTTTTTTAGAAATTTTCTCCCCAGAGTTTTTTTATTTTTCACTTTTTATTCTTATTTATTGAGGATTTGGCGTTTCAGTCCAATACATCATTTGTTTTGTGTCTTAGTCCTTGGATTATTTTAGGAGAGAGTCACTGAAAATAGTGAAGGAAAGAAAAAGTGATTAGTTGGTCAAATCCAAGAGAAAAGAAAAAAAACAAAAACAAATCTGGTGTCAAAGTGTTCCTATTGATGAGAGGAGTGCTGTTAAAGATTAAAGTGTTTATAAGCTTCCATATCACTAGAAATAGACTAAGGTTAAGAGAGACCTTTTTCTATTTAATTTTGTATTTTTTTTTTTATTAATTTAGGGGTTTCGAGGTGAGAAATTGGCTTACTAAAGTCTAAGGGTGTTCTTAAGGTGTTTTTAGGTTAAAAAAAAATTAAAAATAGGTTTCTTGGTCCAAAAACATGAGAGCTAGCTTTCCGATCACCTCTTTGGTGTCTGAAATATAGACCTAGCTTCATTTTTATTTGCTTTATTTAAAAAAAAAATAGGTGGACGACGTGTTTAATATATATATATATATATATATATATATATATATATATATATATATATATATATATATAAACCCTCTTTTATAAAAGAGGGTTCTGCATACTAACTTAGCCTTGCAGACCCACGCATGCCTAACCTTCTCTATTTTGGGTCAATAATTGGCCCACTCAGGCCTAGACCAATCAACGAGCATCATTAGATGATCCATTAAGGTATCAATTAGACCTATTACAATATCTCTAATTAAGAGGATACAAGAGAAATTGATTGGACTGATTTTGGATATTAGGGTTAACAAGTTGCAAATCTACCAAACTAAACCTTTGTGTATTGTTTGGGTCATATACGAAGCTACAGAAAAAATTTCGTTGTGATTCTAGTTGGAATGAAAACTAGACATCTCAATATTTTTGTCTATATACGGTAGGCTCCTTAATGCATCCATATGAGAGAGAGCGTTTTTAACATTGAGTAAAAATTTTGAGTCAATCGAACATCAAAAAGGGTTTGTTATAAGATCTAAAAGCTACTATGATGGAACTGCATTCGTTTTCTTGTTGATTTATCATTCTTTTTTATATTTTATTTAGAACTCTGTTTTTATTTTTTCGGTATTATATAGGATGTTTTACCTAGTATACATAGGGTTATTTAGCTTGTAGTTTTTTAAAAAAAAAAAAAAAAAAGAGAGAGAGAGATAGATTTATTTATTCAGAAATACAACTTGTGAGAAAGAGTTTGTTCTTACCCTTAATTCATCGTATAACTACTCTGACTTATCAAAGAATTAGCGAGGTTTTGTGACATTTTTCTTATACTTCTTATTCGCATCTCTTCATATACGTTGGGTGAGGTGGTTCTTATAATTTTGGTGTCTCAATACAGGTTATTGTTATGTCAAGCTCAATTTCAAATCTAATCTTCACTTTCTTGAGAATGGTCAATTTCACTGTGAATTTCTTATATATATAGGGTTTGCATCAGTTGGCTCACCCAAGCCTAGGTGCTTGAGATTTTTTATGAAAGTTTTTTTTTATTTTTTTTCTTATTTTTCAATTAAAATAAAGTAACTAAAATTACATTTAGAATATTATTTCATTAAATACTATTCAACTTTGAATTTGTTTTCAAATAACATTCTAACATTTTTCTTTTTAAATATTAGCAATGGCTCTAATACAACCTTCATAATTGTTTCTTTTTATTTAAAAAAAAACATTATAAATTAATAAATAAAATCATATTTAAGATATTATTTTATTATATATCATTCACCTTGATAGTTATTTCTAAATAAGATTCTAGCTTTTTTATATAATATTAAGAATCATTTCATTAATTATTATTTTTTAACCTACTATGCAAATTTTTTGTGATGTATGTGGTCATGAATATTCTATGGAAGTGAAGTTCAAGTTATTATAGTTATTGGCAATATTGTTTTTAAAACTATGCTTCTTATTAAAAAAATAAATAAATAAATAAAAAATTACATGAAATTGTAAAAGAAGGCTCTGAAAAAAAACAAATATTAAAAACAAATTACATGAAATTGTTTTTAAAACTCTTTATTTTTATTAATAAATATTTCTAAATTTATTTTATTAAACGCATCAAATTTTTATTTTGCAATTATAGCTGTTCTTAATAAAAACACATTGTCAACACAAGCATATTCTTTTCTCTTCTTTTTTTTTCTTTATTAAAAAAAACCTATTGATCCGACCTTTACAACAAAACGCTGGTGTTAAGAAAACAATGTTGACCTGGTGATTTGAGCCCAATGAAACTGCTCAGTTTGCGCAAACGCTTTATTGTTCTAAAATAGCACACGAACATGTTTGGGATACTGGAGCAAAAGCTTGGCATTCTAGAAATAAGCGGCGGTGCATTGGAAGAATCTCTTATGAGGGAATCAAATCAATTACCAGAAACTAATCACAGAAATAAAAGCAAGAACAAGAGCTGCTTCTGGATATTTAAAAATCATAATGCATACACAGAGAAGGCGTTGATCTTTAGAAGGCACCAATAAGCGGAAAGGCTGTGATAATATGAACCCTGAAGGATGTTTATTGTACACAAACTCAACCAAAACTCACACCCTTGTCCAGGAAAATGGCATACAGAAACCCACTTGACAAGATCCATTAAGTCATCACATGATGGCGCAACGACTCCTTTCCTCAGTAGGTTGCCCAGGCACTGGCTGGAACCTGTGAGGCTCAGATGGGTTGTACGTGAACTCGGATGTATCAAGCCCATACTGGTTTCCATGCAGCAAAGAACAGACACAAGTACAGCAGTAGAATCAGAACCAGAAACTAGCAAATTTTGATAGAGAGATTACATAGCATATATGTATAACAATCAACGGAACAAGATATCAAACCAACCAAGTACTTGATGCAGAACCAATTATAGGATAATTTTCTAATACAATAGCAATGCCTAATGGAACTACTAACAATCATCCAAGTGTGTTCTAAAAGTTAAGCCACATAAACATTCTCATTCAAACATTCAAGAATAAGGCTGATTACTAGACAGCAAGATGCAATAGTGCTTGTTTACATCCTTCATTCCTTGTGTGAACACAATAGCTAAAGCAATGAAACACAGGATCAAGCTACAACTGATGTTTACCGTCCTATATGGTCCTGTGGTGGGACAATTATTGTAGTTTTACACAAATGTCAAAAACCTGAATTTTCATAAGCTTAATGAAAATCCATATATTATGAGCAACTTTGTGAATGAATACCACATCAAATGGATTCCCAGGAAAGTGTGACTCAGGTGGCTACAGAGTCACAGAAACATGCAAAATTGTCAGATGGAGCGTCAAACTTTCACTGCATTGAAATTCAGAAATAATCAAACCTTTTCCCTCATTCGTGTACTCCAGGCATCATTTCTGCTTGGACGTTGATCATGGGTTCCAGCAACAGGCACACCTGTTGCAGGAGCTGGTGGCCTGTTAAGCAAAGGCTGTCGGTTCTGTTGCCTAGGGGCAATGAGCTCATCATCACTATCATACTCTAGTGGCCTGTTTGCTGCCCGAACCAGAAGGGCTAACAAGAAAATCAAAGCCTGCAACAACACAATAATTCATTGTAAACAAGCTACTAAGAAGCTCCTTGATATCACAGAGAGAGAGAGAGAGAGAGTTCAAAATAAGATCTATGAAACCCCATCTCCCAATTCTGTCTTGACAAATTGGTCCCAGTCATGGCCATAGATAATCATAAGTGGTGGAACTTGTACAGGAGAAGCACAGTTTCACAAAGAACTCAAATGTGTCCATAAAAATCATAAAACCTCCTACAAACTTCTAACAAAAACTCCCATCATATTAGATTCTCTTGAAATATTTTCCTGATTCAGTATTTCTTAATTATGATCATATACCCTTTGACCGTGCTTAAAGAAAAAAGACTGCAAAAGAAAAGTTCATTGCCTTAGTAAACATGATTGTTTTGCCATGAATTCTTCACATTCCTAAAATAAATTAAGCCATGCTCTCACTAAAATAAATTGATCCCATTGAGTCATAAATACAGAGGAGAAAATATGCTTTTGGACATGCTCAATGAGTGAACATAAGAGGGAAGTAACAGTATCGTACATCTTTACTGTACCCTAACCCAAACCTGTTTTATAAACTAATTGACAGATGTTACCATCAATCAGATCTGCTGCCCAGTTTCTGAATCTGTCTCTCTAGAAAATATCTAACCCTCACAAAAGCAAGAAGCATCATTTCATGCTTACCTCCAAAATAACTATTCCAAGAGCAACCCATTTGACAATGTTCCATTTTTCTTTGAGGAAATCATATAGCATGTCAAAATCTCCAGTTTTGTCTGGTGGAATTTCCTGACAGGGAAAAATTATAATAAAAGTTTAGATGACTATAGCACATTAAACCTCTAGAAATTGGTTAAATGGAAAACTCACTTCTTTCCAGCTTTTATCAAAGAATATGAAAGCTGCACATCCCAACTCTACCAATATCAACAAGACGATCAATACTGAATACTATGTTGGCTTAAGGAAACAAATAATCATAAACCACAAAGCCAAGGAACATATGAACTATTCCTCTGTCCCATAATGTCCAGCTTAATCTTCAAGGATTTAATTCACTGATGACAAGTAATTCTACTCTATACATACAAATGATGCAAACTGAAAACTAAAGTAGTAATCAAGGGAAACTAGAAAATGACTTTTTTTCCAGAACGAGGGAAGAGAAGAGAAGAGAAGAGAAGAGAGAGAGAGAGCCAAAAGAAACAAAACAGAACTAAAGCAACAATGCTTCCCAATCCTTTTGTATATCCGTGAAGAAACAGCATCCTGATGCTTTTGCTGCTGAATAATGGACATACTCTTTCAGGCATACCAAAAGGAGAACAAGAAGACACTCTTTGCAATCATGTGAGATTATTGAATTGACTAGGTCACATCTTATGCTGTTTTACTTGTCACGAACAAAAACCCAAAAAAAAAAGAACAAAACAAAGATGCATCTTATGCAGCAAAATGGCAGGTAATCATTGTTGCATCATGTGGTGTGGGCACAACTAATTCTAATAGTAGTACTGATGAGGTAAAACAAATGTGAATTAGGATACACAAGTCAAGCAGCAGCCATTTCGTGTTGCAGCTCCAATACAACCAAAACAAGAGATGATGAAGAGAATTAATCCTACAGCAACAAATAAGTATATGAACCTGCAAATGAAATGGATGCAAAATGATAATTTGGCAATTTAAGGATAAACTTGAAAATAATAAGGACAAATATGAATATATAATTTGCAGTCAGTATAGTTTTTCAATAACCATGCAAGCCCAACAGAACCAGCAGTTAGTTAGAAATAACTTTTCACATTCTAGTTCTCTTCTTCATTGCCAACAAATCCCCAGCTCTAAGTGAAGGAGAAATACAGCTTGACTAAATTTGTGTTGTGTGAATCTTAATATATATAATATAAAGATCACTACAAATGCTATTGCATAATGGTGCAACAAAGTTATTGAAAATAGTCTGATTGTCAGCCTTTTTTGCATGAAGTGGTCAATCTAAAGACTTACAACAGTAACCTTGTTGTTTACAACTTCAAAATTTTCCTATCAAAGTACTAATCTAGACAATAAATTCTTACTCCCAAACATCTGTCATTCATTTTATCAAATCAGAGTATTTTACGACTTAAGAGAGAGAGAGAGAGAACCGAACCACCCATAAATGAGTACAGCTAAAATCTGATACCAATACTTGTAGCAAGAAACTCGATGTTTAGCAATACCCTGACACCTTACCTCGAGAAAGGAAAAAACAGTGTCTTTTTATAGGTACCATATTCTGAGAGATCATAAATTTGTAAGGGCACATCTAATGGCAAAAATGCTACTTTCTAGCTATCATAGTATGAACTATGTTACTCTCTACAGGTCCTATTCTCGGTCAAATTAAGATTACTAAGAAACAAATGCAGGATGCAGATGACTGAGAACAGAAATGGAAACCACGAGTGTGGATGGAACACCGCTATATTTTTATTATCAAAGGAGCAACTGGCATATAAGTTAGGGGATGGGTATGAGATATTATTGTCTTCCACTATTACAACCATCACTACTCCTATCCCACCATGCTTTTCCAGTTTCCACCGACATCTCCACAAACACTACAACACAATCATCATCACTATTGTTTGCACTACTACTAGCATTAGCACACCAACATCATACTCCCACGATCACCATCAAAACAATTTACTCTTCAATCTTCCTTGATTCTCATCTATGCTAGACACAGTTGTTGCCAATTTAGGGTTTATATCAATTATTTGTGATGTGCCAGAGTCCGAGATATTTAGTGCAGTGTAATAAAATGAGCTGGCATTGATGCAACTTGCAGATCATGTTAACTGTAAATTTCAAACTCATAAACACTTTTTGCACTTTATCTAAACAATGACAGACAACTGAATTTCCAAATAACTTTTCTTCACTCTGATTGTTGTGACCAAAACCAGGATCCATCCACCCACCCAGCTTTCACCAAATCAACCAAGGCCCAGTAAAAAAAACCACAGAACCATTTATAACAATAATTAGAAAGAGATTGGTGGAAAACGAGCCATAAAAGAAATGCAGTTCGTTATGTTTCACATCAATAAAATCACTTAACGAAAATAGAATTAGCTCTACTTCAATCTACTCGAGAACAAGGGAAGAGGCAGGGAGGAGTTTATAGAAATGGTTAGCTTCTTGGAGAATTTCAGCTATTGGGCTTCATTTTCCCTATTCTTTTCAAGTGCCAGATGGAGCTTACACTGGGATCAAACCCATCAAAAATTCAATTACTATCTCCTATCAACTTGCTTTTACAATTAAAATCAAATAACAGGTTTCTCAACCACAAATTCAAGCACAATTGAGCTAAAACAACAACCTTTAAGCACAAATCAAAATCACTAAAAAAAAAAGCCACATACCAAGCTTTTGGCAGCTTATCAAGGATATTGTCCGAAAGAGACACAGCCATAAGCATAGGGCGACCAAGCCGCGTCAAACCCTGATCATCACTCAGCGTCGACACTAGTGCTACGCTATCATCAGCTCTTGTATACTCAACAAACAAGTAAATTCCATAACCAATCATAGCCAGACCCACAAGAGTGAGCAAGAAGTTAAGGAGCTTCAGTAGGCACTCCAAGCATCCTTTACACGCCATGTTCCCCTATAAAATCCCTGGAATTTCCACTCACTCTCTTCTTCTATCTCATCAGCTCACTCACCTTACACCTACAATATCAAAACGCACATTAGCACCGCAATTTCTGTTACTTGGAAGTCTAAAACACCATATTTACTCCAGTAAATAAAGAGAAAAAACTAAATATCTTCAATAATTCACATATTTTGGAAATAATTCTGTTAGAAAAAATTATAAGGCAGACCCAATACTTGAAATTAGGATTCACAGACCAGTTTGCTTAGTAAAAAAAAAAAAAGTTCAAAATTGAAAAAAAAAAAAAAGATTTCTTTTTTTTTACTTTTCTCACCAACCAAACAGAAATGTCAATTAAAAAAAAATGACCGTCAAAATGATTGAACAAAAAACCACCATGCCAGTTAATTGATTGGATAGGAAGGATCTAAAGGTAAAAACAAGGTGGATCATGTTACAATTATAAGGAGATTAGGATTAAAAAAATTGAGTGACTTACAGATTAATCGGTGGTTTATTTTGGGGGAGCTTTAATTTTGGTTATTCGGAGAAGAAAGAAAGAAAGAGAATCCAGAAATTTGAAAGTGGACGGGAGAGATGAGGACCCCTTCGCTTATTTTGCCCCTCTTCTGTCAGGTGGCATATTTCTCATTATTTGTTTTATTTAATGATTGTGGAATGCCATTTATGCCCTGCCGCCCTTGATTATGCGCTCGTGATTTGATATTAGGGAATCTTCCTTGTTTATTTACTTGGAAAATATTTTATTTTTAAAAAATAAATTCTGAAAAACTAAATTTAAAAAAAATTAATTATTTTTTTATGTTTGGTAGTATAATAAAAAATAAATTTAAAAATACTTTTTAATGTTTGGTGTTTGGTTATGTCATGAAAAATAAACTGGAAAATAATTTATTAATATTTTATTTTTTAAAATTTATTAAAATAATGAGGAACAAATCTTAAAAATTAAAAAGTTGAATGAGAATGAAATTAAAAAAATATATAATTTTATAAATTATCTCAAATAAAATAAATAATAATCAAAATAATAGAGATAAAATCTAAAAAATTAAAAGATGAAGAAATTAAAATAATAATAATTAATATTTTATAAATTATTTCAAATAAAATAAGTAACAATCAAAAGTATGAGGATCAAATTTGAAAGATAAAAAAATTCAATTAAAAAATAATAAGGAAAAAAAAATAGCAATTATAAAAATGAGGACCAAAATTAATATAAAAATTAAATTCTAATGGATGAAATTGAAAAACAAATATTCAAAACAATATATATATATATATATATATATATATATATATATATATAGTAATCAAAAGTTTGAGAATCAAATTTGATATAATCAACAAATAATATGATATTTTTAAATTTTTCACAACTTTCAGAAAGTGTTTTTCCCCTAAAATAAAGGAAAACACTTTCTTGAAAACTAAGCTAAATTTTTCTTTGACTGAAAAGTATTTTTTGTTGACCGAAAAGTATTTTCAATTGATCAACTTTCCTAATGACAAACAAACACAGAAAAGTTTAGAAAGTGATTTCTCAAAAACTATTTTCCGGAAAACAAACATACCCCTAGTTACTTCGATTGTTATCTCGTGCTTAGCAGGAGGTAGGATTAATTTTTTTATTATAAAAAACAAATATTTATGTAATATATTTTTTAGTAAAAATTTATTAAATTATATGGATGTTAATTTGACGTAACTTGATAGTTACGAAGATATATAGTTTGATATACAAAAATTTAAGACAATATCTTTTTCTAAAAAAAATTAAAACAACAAGATATAAATCAACTCAGGTTAACTTACTAAATTCACGATCCGGATCATAAGACTATAATAATCTCATATAAAAAAAATTAAAACAAATTATAAAACTCAATTCTCAATTAATATATTGTTGAATAATGAAATTGAAAAAAAAATTAGAAACAAAAAGAAAGGATCAAGTTAACATACCAAACTTATAACCTAGGTTATGAAACCGAGATAACCTCATATAAAGTAAATAAAAAAATAACCTGAGTCAACCAATATTAACTTGTCAAACCCATAACCAAAGTTATGAGACTGTGATAACCCTATAAAAAGCAAATCAAAATAAATTATGAAGTTTAGTTTTCAATAAACTTATTGTTGAATGATGAAATTGAAAAAAAAAATAGAAATATGACATAATAAAACAACCTAAGTCTATATAGATTAACCTGAAAAACATGTGACCCGAGTCATAAAACCAGGATCACCTCATAGAAAGCAAACCAAGAAAAATCATGGAGTTTCTAATCAATTCATTATTAAACGATAAAATTGAAAACAAATATATCAATTAAAAATGAAGAAAAAACTCAAGTCAATTAGATTAACCTCCAACCTAAGTCATAAGACCAGGATAACTTTATCAAAAGCAAACCAAACTAAATTATAAAAGCCTAATTCATAATTAACCCAATGTTGAAGGATTAAAATAAAAAAATATAAATTAAAAAAAAACTCGAGTCAACTAGTTAACCCGTCAAACCATGAAATTAGTTATGAGACCGATCTAACTATATATAAAATAAACCACAATAAATTATAAATCTTAATTTTCAATAAATTAAATATTAAAGTATGAAGTCAGGGAAATAAATATAGATTTATAAGAAAGAAAAACTATTAAAATTAATATTGTTTTGTGATGTGGAGCACAATAAAATTAATATCCCTTTTAGTTTATTGTTAATAGAATCTGATTTGAAAATACTGCCATTGAAATTATATTAATTTATAATATAATATTGCTAATTATGACATTTGATATCAAAACATTGATGGATGCAGTTTGAAAAAAAATATAAATAAAAAAAACGAGAGTAATAAAAATAAAATGAAAAAAATATGAAAAAAAAAATTTAAAATCAAAAGTCAAGCATGAATAGCAATGAGTATATGTGTGTTGAATTTATTGATATTTATTTCGTACTTATTACTTATCGGGTAAGAATTTATATTTTCCATACTATTTTATATATATATATAAGTGTTCAAAGATTGTGAATGGATCATCGTTGAAATGGAAAGAGAGAAAAAAAAAAAAAAAAGGAGAAGAAGAGGATTAACCAATTAGTGGTTACAACGAGATTGGTCGGCAATTAAAGAATTATGGTCAGCGAGAAAAAAGTGACTCTCTATGTAAAAAAATTATATAAATAACTTTGATCACATTTACCAAAAGAAAGTTAATAAATTTCCATCCATTGAAAATAAATATTAAAAATATGCATGTCAGATAGCAACGGTCGGAACTCATCAGAAAAACAAATAAAATAATGTTTGATATTATAATAATATTTATTTTAAAAAAATATTAAAAAAAATTCAAACTTTTTTTAAAAATAACCAGACAGCTAAAACAATACGGCCATCCTTTGCCGACCTCGCATAATTTTATTAAGTGTTTGTTTGGCACTGTGGTGGAACCTGTTTTTTTAAAAATTTCAAATGTTTTTTTTTTTGTTAAAATTGAGTGCGGTTTGTACTTTCTGAATCGTTTTGATGTGCTGATATCAAAAATAATTTTTAAAAAATAAAAAAATATTATTGACATGCTTTTCAGCATGAAAAACTATTTGAAAAGCAACTACTACTACACTCTTAAACACCCTCTAACCTACTAGAAAAAAGACGAATGTCTTTGTAATGGAATAAAGGAGCGTTTTGTAATGACTTTTAACTGAAATTTTTTCAAGATAATTTAATATACTATACCAAAATTAAATTTTAAAAATTAAAAAAATATATAATTTTAATATTAAAAAATATTTTTAAAAATAATTATTACCACAATTTCAAACACTACTGTATAATTAATGATTAACGTTATAAGGTCTAACGACCAAAACAGCAGACTAGAGTGTTGACGACCACCACCTGAGCCATAGCCAGTTAGCTTAGGAAAAAGTAGGTCCCGCATCAAGAATTGGCGGGAGAATTTGTCGGGTGGTGACTTCAAGCTGTGCTGTCTTTGAGTTTGAGGAAGGACTCTTTAACTGCCGTTCAAGGCAAAAACTACCGGTCAAGAAGGTACGGTCCAAGAGCAAGATTGATTGACAAATCCCATCCCACTAGGACCTTCCGGGTGCTCCCTACCAAACAAAAACGTAACAACCATTTTAGGTAGTTAGTATTTGGTAATTACTTTTTTAAAAAATACTTTTTATTTGTATTGAAATAATATTTTATTATTATTTTTTAAAATTTATTTTTCACATTAACACATCAAAATGATAAAAAAACAATAAAAATTAATTTAAAATAAAAATTTTAATTTTTTTAAAAATACATGAAATAAACTTTTAATTATTATATTTTCAGATGAGCCTTAATATTACTTAAATTTCAAGCAAATATCACCCAATCCTAACCCAACTTTGACTTAACCAACCCCCGCTCACACCATGACCACTTAAGCCAAGAATAAAATTCACAAACCTCTTAAAAAATTAAATCTCTAAACCCAACTCTTCACATCCAAAACTAATCATAGTAATCCAAGCTCTTAAAAATCTAAATTGGTGTCGAGCCATGTTTGAAGAGTATGGTGCTCTGGTTTAAAATAGAACATGAGATCTAGCTCCACATGATTCAAGTTATGAATTATTAATAATAAATGGATTTTTAGAACTAAACATAATCTTTATGGTTCCATTGATAACTTCGAAGCTTATTTGGTTGCAAATGGCTTTTATTAATGTCTAGGAGTTAATTATCATTACTCTTTTAGTTTTGTTGTCAAACCAACAACTATTTATATTGTTTTCGAACTAACTTTAAGTTATGGTTGATCTTTGAGATAACTTGATGCAAACAATATATTTATGTTAAGAAACCTTTTAGAGAATGCTCACATAACTCTACCACCAATATTTATTGATTAGGATAATCCATCTTTTATGCACAAACTTAGAAAATAAATTTATAGTCTTAAACAAGCCTTTTAAGCTTGATATCATGAATTTTCACACTTTTTTTTATTTACTCTAGATTTAAAAATGCTCATGTTGATACATTTCTATTTGTACTCATTATTGCAAGACAATGTGTATCTTATAGTTTAGGTAGATGGATTGATTCTTACTAGTGATAATACTAAGATTATCAATAGTTTTATGGAAATTCTTGCTCATCAATTTTCTATTAAGGATCCTAGATTGCTATCTTATTTTCTAAGAGTAAATTTTTTTCCAAACAAGGATGATATGTTACTTTCCTAAAAAATTTATATTATAAACAATCTATCTTGCACCCATATGACAAATGTTAAACCAATTCTCATTTTCATACCACCAAGCCTTTCTCTCATGTTAAACCATGACTCTTTTGTATCCTATCCTATTAAGTATAAAATTATGGTTGATAGTCTTTAGTGCCTCTTTATAACAAGAATTGGTATTGTATTTACCATCAACAAGTTCTCTTAGATGATGCATAATCAAACAACTGAATATTGGGCCATTGTCCAATATCTCTTATATTATCTTATATTATCTATGTGCTATAATTAATGATGGCTTAAACAATTACCATGATTTCCTTTTAAGTTTGCATGCTTTTTTTTTTTTTTTATGTTGATTAGACATGTGACAAAGATGATTTTTTTTCTACAAGTCCTTATGTGTTATATCTTGGTCAAAATCTTATGTTTTAGATTTTTAAGAAACAAAAAACTATAGTTTGCTCATCTAGTTAAGTTAAGTATCGTTCAATTGCTAACATTGTTGCTAAACTAAATTAAGTCTTTTATCTCTTAATTAATTTGGTGTTAATCTTTCATGATGTTTAATGATATATTATGATAATGTTAGAATCATTCAACTTAGTTCTAATTTTGTATTTCATTCACAAATAAAGCATGTTGCCATTGATTTTCAATTTATCAAAAATCAAGTATAACATGGTCTCTTCATATTGCTCTTTTATGATTATCAACTTACAAATGCTTTTACCAAGCCTTATGCTTGCATTTGTTTTTTAATCTCGGGATGAAGATTAAACTTTTCTCAAGCTCTATCTTGAAGGGTATAATATGGGATAACTTTTCTTAGTTTTTGGTTGTTTTTTTTTTTTTCAAATTCCTCCTATCTTATTTTCATTCAAAGTCTTGTGTTTTATTTTAATTGAAATAAAAACAAGTTTTGTTTGTTTCTGAATTCAAATCAAACACAATGCTATAGATACACACCAATAGAGAAATGCAATTATAGTGTTCAATTCTCACCATTTTTATTGTAAAATTTATGGTTATTACTAATTATTTGTATTAATAGATGGTTTAAAGTAAACTCTCATGCTACTTTTTCAGAGAACACTTGTGAATTTAGAGTGATTATTCGAGACCATGCATATTCAATCATTCTTAATGCCTACAAACAAATTTCAACCTAACAATCCATTCTCTTATGAGAATTACACGCAACTAGTTATGTAGCTTAACTGGCAAATGATGTTTGGATTCACGAATGTCATCATTGAGACTAATTATTAGATGAATATATATATATATATATATATATATATATGAACAATAATTTCGCGCCAACAAAGTTAATAGAGTTCTCGAAAAAATGTCAAAACTTGTTAGTTTAGACTTGAATATGCTATTTCTTTTTCTTTTTTTTAATTGCAAAGCATTATCAACATTGTTAGTGAATATGTTATCTAGCTAATCAGTTGGTTACATGTAAAACTAATTTTATTTATATAAAACATATTTATTAATAATAAATACTTTGTTATCTTTAATATTTAATTATATTTAATTAATGAATCTAATATTTGATTAATAATTCTAGAGTGAAGATAAATTTCATGGAACAAAAATGTTTTTCATAGGAAATTATAAAGTTATAATTATGAGATTTCTATTAAATCAAAACATTGTTCCTAAATGTTCTTGGTCAATGTTCTATTAATATTAGACATTAATTAGAGCTACTGGAACTAATGAATATTATGTTTCTTCCTTTATGAAAGAAAGTAACTGTTCTCATGAATTAATGTAAGAGGAATACTTAGAACTAATATGCAGGTACTTGTTAGATGACATGTACACTGAACTGACTCGCAAGAAAATTTAATATGGAGAAATCACTTATGTTTATGAAAATGCTCACATGATAATTATGTAAGTGATCTTTAGACTTGAGATCACTAAATTATCTTATATAAAAAATGTTATGCTTTGATCCTGACTACATGTTGTTCTAATCAAAAGAAACAAAAGGAAAGATATTAGTTATAGCATAAACTATATGAAGGTATCCAAGTAATCAAGAGAGGATTCATCACCCTAGGTGAATTAGAAAAAATATTTTATTTGTTCTTAAATAGTATTGATAGTGAAATCCTTGGTGAAGGTGGAATGAGAGTTGAAAAGAATCTCAAATCGTATTCAAATAATTAATTACTAGTGTTGAGAACTAAAATAATTTAACAAAACAGACATGCTTCATATTGTAATGTCTAAATCATAATATTTTTTATGAGGGGATAATAATTACACTAAAAAACTAGTCACTAAAAGGTTAAATCTAACCACTTATGACTTTTTTAATATTTGAGAGATCATGACAGATAGTTAGACATTATACTTGATCTTCAAATATAAACCAATCAATTTTTTAATTATATATAAATTAAATTGTTTAATTTATTTAATCCTACTTTATTTAGAGTTCTGATTTTTATTTGGATCAATTTATTAGGAAATCTAATAGGCCATATATATAAGAACCATTTGTTAGAAATTAAAATGGAATGATTAATTTAGTGTAACTTAATTGTAAATAAGTTTTAGAAATTGAAGACTATAATGTAATTAATAAATAAGATTATAGTTCTAAATCTAGAAACAATCAAGCAATGACTTGATTAAATAAGTTTCTAAAATTAACCTAAAATAATAAATGTGATATTATTTAATTAGTAAATTAATATTTTACTATTTATAAGGCTTTTTAAGCTTTCATATAAATAAAAAGTTGTGCCTTTTATTTTTTGGACATTAGATGACAATACAAGAGCATAATATAGAAACATCTAAAATACAAAAGAAAAGAGTTGGTACTCAAAGGTATAACAATTTCTCTCTTAAAAGAGTTTAGAAAATTTCTCATTGATAGTTTGTGTGGATAACCGTTAGATATTAGACAGTGAGACAATTTATGATTTGCGACAACCTGGCATTGAAAAAATTATTCAAAGAAAAAAAATGATTTTCAAGTAATTTTTGGGGAAAAAAACCCTAAATAACTATATATTTATCTAACAAGATCCTTAAAGCTCCCTCAAAAAATTAAATTTATTATTTCTGCTGCATGTATATGTTTTGGGAAACCTAACAAAGCACTATACTCAAAATTAAAAATTCAAGGTTCATAAAACCACAATTCTTTTCTGCTTGTATGAGTTACCTAAAAGTCAAATGTGCTTTACAACCTAGTTTAGCTCAGGTAAACCCATTAAAATTGATCTATCGAAGGATGTATAAGATTATTAAAATATTTATTTTTATGGTTATATATATGCTTTTCAAATTATTTTTTACATAAAAAGCATAAAACATAAAATTGATGTTAATCACCATGAATAAAACCAAATAGAATGTTGATGTGAAGTTTTTATACCATGGAATTCGTTTGTGGGCAATTCTTGGTAGGATCGTAACTTTATCCCCTCCTACCCAAATATTGGTCAACCATTGACATATATAATAAAGAGGTTTTTTTCTTCCTTTTTTTTTTTACCCTTTTCTTTTCTCATAGGTTAGGTAGGCAATTCCAAAGTATTTTACTTGGGTGGAGCTGAACATGATTCGTTGATTCGGTCCATTTGACCATTGGGTAAAAGCACAATTCACACTACTTTCTCACAACGACGAGTAGTGAACTTTCCCCATCCATCCAACTACTAACTTTGTCAGCTCAGAATACCACCCTGAGGTAAAGGCAATTCAAATCCATGGCCACCGTAGAAAACCAGACCTATTAATATCCATCTTGGACGCTTTTGATCCCATCATTCATTCTGATTCAACCACTTTGCCGATACATCCCAGCATTTTCAAACAGTATGTCGCACGTGTGCGGTGGCGCGGCGATCGTCTACCCTCAAGAAAAAATCAGAATATTTATTCCTGACAAATCGGGAGAGACAAGGAATTCTTGTCTCTATATGTGAAAATATGGACTGGGAGTCGCCACCTAGTATTCTGGTTACTAGGAATCCTAACTGGTCTCAGAGATGGGGTACGGAGACTGGTTGCATAAAGGGAAGGTATTAGCACCCCAACTACGCCCTACCTAAGGTAAGCTGCATAGTTTTGTCTGATAAAATCTAAGATCGTGTTGTGGTTTCTTATTGTTCGGAATACGCATTACATGTAATGTCATACCCCAGGTTCTATTGTCCGAAAAAAAAGAATTAAATATCTGAAATATGCATTACGTGTAATGTCAGACCCAGGATACTAAGAGACAAACAAAATAAAATTTTTGTGGCCAATATTCTCTTGACTTTAATAAACTGGTTATTAAAGCCAAAATGCATGCTAAAACATTGTTTTTTGGTGTATGAAAAATACAATATGATTTTTTAGCTTTGAGACACTTGGCCGTATGCACAAAAACATTTTTTTTCTCTTTTTACAATTTTTTTGTATTTGTGGAAGTTTTTGACGAAAACCGGGTATTTTAATATCAGATTTTTGTATTTTTAACAACATAAAATACCACCCAATATTAATCAAAATGACATAAAAACTACGCGGAAAATATAAAATGCTGAAACAAATATTTTTGATATTTTTCTTTGAATGGGCCGGGTCAGGCCTAAATACATGTGTGAACAGTACCGTGTGAACAGTACCGCGGGACGAAAACCGGGTATTTTAATACCGGATTTGTATTTTACGACATAAAATACAGGCCGATATTAATCAAAATTGATAAAAGAAAATGTGCTGGAAAAATTGTAAAAATTCTGACAAAAAAAAAGTAATAAAAATTAAAAAAATTAAAATGGGCCGGACCCGACCCATATCAGTGGGCTGGGCCAAACCGGCCCATTACCAAATGGGCTTGATGCAACCATATTATTTGATAGTTTCACCCACATTTAACTAGTGTTTTGCCTATGTTATATATATAAAATGCCTTGATATTCTTTGTTTTATGTTTTGAAGGTACTTTTGGATGAAAGATGCAAAAAGGAGTAAATTGAAGGTAATTGGCAGATTTGACGTTCAGTCGATGTTTTGTGCAGAACATGAGCTCTAAAGGTCGAAATGAAGTGATTCCAGTGGCATTAAAAAGCTAACATCCATACCTTTCTGGACATCTAAGGCAAGACAATAAAATAAGGAAGAGCATGGAAATCGCAGCTTTCAAAGTCAAATCTCGCAATCTGCCAATGCTGACCTTTGGTCATTCCAACTTGAATATCTAGAGCTACAAAAGTCCAATTGATGCAAACTCAATTGTTTTGGATTCCTGACTCAAAGGGCTATAAACGCTCCAAAATTCAGCCAAAAACGATGTCATATGAGGGAGATATGATTTTTCAAAGATGACAACTGAATTCTGCCAGCAAACAGGTTTCGTGAAGAAACGAGTCCAGATTACGTTCCGAAGCATCTAAACCGACATCCAAGTTTTTATTTCAGCAATGTAGCTCCTCTAAGTCAAAGCTTGAAGATTTCATGCAAAACTATTTCTCCTTTTTTAGGAAAATAGTTATTGAACTACTTAAATGTAAATTGTCTACTTAAGGGAGGACTATTTTGTAAAATAGAGATTAGGGTTTCCTAGCATATAAAAAGAATGAGAGAAGAGAAATGGGGCAGCCACCCAAGAGGAGAAAAACGCCCCCCTACTCTAAGAAACCCTAAATCATGCATTCTTCCATCTTTTTGATTAGTTGTTCAATAAACATGTAAGGCTAAACTCATTTTCTTGGTTGCAAGGACACGGAAACCTTCGGATTTCAAGAACTGTGAGATCTATTTTACCTTTTCTTTTCAGTTTATATGATGAATATGTTTGTTCTCCTATGCTTATTTTTCATATGATTGTTTATTTTAATTGCTAGAGCGGACTCTAAGGTTTTATTATAGACAATTTATTGCTAAGTTTGATATCAAAACCGGAGTTGTGGTATATGAACTTGTGAAGCAACTGAGTTTAATAATTGTAGCGGATCTACGTTATTAATCTTAGGGAGAACATTCGATCAAAGCAACATAAGCAGACAACTTAGTTGTTAAGATAATGAATTTATCTAGATCTTAAGGCTGCCATTGGATTAAATCATTAGTGCGGACACTGTGATTATTTGTTGGTTACGGTTAGTTATACGGCGGATCCGTTAATTAACCAACGTTAAGAAAAGATAAAAATTCAGAATATAAACTGGAATTTCATTTCAAGGATCGGTTCTGATTTCTATAGGTGGATGTGTGATTGCGACCAAGGTTTGTTCTCTTGATAATTTTCTGATTTTATTAAATTTTGTTTGATAGTTTTCTGTTTTATTTTTCTTTAGCCTATATAACATCCAACCCCCCCAAATTGCATAACGTATAGCATAAAAATCTGAACTAAATCTTCCTCGTGGGATCGACCCCTTGCTTGCTCTATACTATCTTGTGTGTTGTGTTTGAAGCTAGGGTAATTAATTTGTGCGACCGCGACATCGCAACAGGGCTGGTTACTGTGCCTAAGCACAGTAACCAGCCTCCTTCAGCTGCAGAACGTGAATTAATTCATGTTCTGCATGCAGACGAAAATAAGAGGATGGCAAACGGAGAAGAAGATGGGGCGGCGAGAGATTACCTGCAGTGACGTCGTGGCAGTGCTGCTGGCGGCGTTGCTGGTGATCGAAGTGTGGCAGAGGTGACAATTTCTTCTCTCTTCTCCCCTGCTTCTCTCTCTTTTCTCCTGTTTCTGTTTTTTTCTCTCTCTCTCTTTTCTTCTCTTCTTTTTCTTCTCCTCTCTTCCCTCTCCCCTCTGCTGTGTTCTCTCTCTCTCTCGTCCTCTCCCTTCTCTGGTTCTCCCCTGTTTTTATAGGCAAAAAAAACAGGGGAGACGTCACGGTGGGGCGGCCACTGTTGGCCGCCCCACCCACTATCGATCAATGGATAAAAAGGAGGAGGCAAGTGGGTGAAATGCGGGCGTCTTATTACGCCAAATCCGGGAAAAAAAATAGGCGAAAAGGGGAAGAAAAATCTTCTTCTTCCCCTGCCTCACGCGTCCAGGGGAAGAAGAAGACCAACAGTGCCGTCAAAACGGCACCGTTTCAGGCTTCTTTTTTTTTTTTTTTGTTGCAACAGTTAATGAAACGGCGCTGTTTTTCCCAAAACGCGCCGTTTCATTTAAATGGATTTTGGCGCCAAACACGTTAGATTCAAAGAAGGCCCTCAATTTGCGCGCATTTTGCGGTTTGGTCCCTGGTCTCGGATTTCTTCAATTAAGTTCCTAATTGGCCATTAAACTTCAATATTTATGCAATTAAGCCCCTGATTTGACCAATTTAACTTTCAAAAATTATAATTTGACCCCAGAAAATTAATTTCTTCTAATTAAAGCCCAAATTAACTCAAAAATCAATTTTTTTTGCAATTAAACTCTCCATAAATTCAATTAAACCTTCAATAAAATTTAATTGAGTCCATAAACTTCTGATTTTGGATTTTTCTTCCTCAAATTGAATTTTCTTTATCATCGGGGCTCTCATCAGTCAATGATATACTGTCAAATTTTAATTTTTATATTTTTAAACATTCTTAATCAATTTTTGAGCATTTTTAGGACGCTCAGACATTTTTTTCATTGTTATATTTTTTAATAATATATTTTTTGATTTTTTTTGTATTTTATTAATTTTTATGTGAGATCCAAAAATGGGTTACAACATAGTACTCGAGGCCAACTTAAATACTTGGACCCTAGGAAAACAGCTTTTACTTGAAAAAAAACAAATCACAAAAAGCCAGGCAATTTCTCAACAAATTGCACCTCATTTCAGGACCCCATCAAGACTGTTTGAGATGGAAAACTAGTAAGCAAACATCAATGATTCCATGTCAAGTCGTCAACTTTATTCACAAAATCCGCAGTACAGAACATTATCTCAATCACCCCCATTGCCCATTATTACACGTTGGTAAGGCCCCACTGAACAAGACCAAAAAATGACCCCATCAGCAATGTCTCAAACAAAGCTCTAATGCTTTTTATCTACAAGAAAACAGAGCACCCAGTAGGCCAACATGCCCTCAGTTAGGATCTGTTCACAGCCACAACTTCGACATGAGATGCAAAACGTGTCTACATGGCTTTCATAGATGTTTATGTTGCCTCTTCGGACTGACTGTTTACTGTGGCAATGGACAGCGAGACCTTTATGGCTGTCCTTACGTGGCCTGATGTCATCTCTAGCACATGCGCTTCAAAGACACGTGAGCTATAAGATATAGATGGTCTCGAGCCAATTTTGAATTTGCTACGGACGTATCAAAACATGTTGGTCGAAACTTTTTTATGATCGGTGGAGTCTAATCTTTTGACGGCGACTGATGAAGGACCAGCTGAACTAGAGTTAGCTACCATAGTCTGATTAAATGGCACCACATGAGAAGGAATTAGAGCAAAGGGGAGGAATTGATGAGATGCCTTGCCTGGAGAGCTCCGCTAGGACGCTATCTGTAGACGGGGGCTTGAGGCCTATGGGCAACGGTAGCCAAGGCTTGTTGATTACCTCTTTCACTACCTTGTTGATCACCTCCTCAGCCTGAATGAAAGATAAAAAACGATGACTATTGCATGAGCACATTTGAACTTTGGATTACATGTTAGGAGATTGCACATGAAAGATATATGGGAACCCTTGTCAGTGGACTGGAGAACATCTGTGACCAATAACGTAGTTGTTTTGCTGGCATTGTTAGACCATGGGGGTAAGTACTCGGTACTCATTAACCAAAATCGCCCTTCATCTACGGCGTTTTGCACAGCATCGGGAAGCATTAATTATTCAGATTTTTAACATCTTGCATCAACACGACACCTGCTATAATGTCCTGCAGCTTATTGCTAAGGGGATGTGATGCTGCTAGTTTAAAATCCCTTCTTTTTGGAATATGTTTACACAGTTTAACTTACTGAAAACACGATAAAGAGTCCAAAAACTTCTAGGAATTGTGAAAGTTCACCCAAGTCAAGCTGTTATACTCTTGCTACACAAACTAGAACACTTTTTATGACCAAGTTCTAAAATATATGATCTTGAATGCGATCAATGAATATAAATAGAATTATCAGCAAAACTGAATAAAAAGGAACAGTAAGATGTTACTATACCGATTGTTGGTCAAAAGATTTTTGTGGCATGCCACAGCTGTTATCGACCATGCTGGCACTTTGAAACCCAGATGCATTCTGCATTTTCCAAACAAAAGAATTTATGAGAACCTTAATAAGAGGCATGAACACAAACACAAATAGATTATGACCTGTACATAGGTATGCTTACTTGAGGAAAAGAAGAAAAAGGACCATGCAATGGTGGCATCACAGGGCAACCCCATGCATCCGCATGCATCTGAAATATAAAAATGAGCACAAATCAAGCAGCTGCATTCAAAGTTCCAGAAAATGATTATACCATCAGTTTTAAAGCATGCTAGACAGGGAGAAAAAAATGTAATCTCTATTATGGTGTTTAATTTAACAAGGGTTACCCCTAGATAAGGCTTCCTGTGCCAAATTTCTGTTGGGGGCCATGGGAGATAGCTGGGTGTGCCCCACGTATGCATGCTAGCTGTGTGACTACCTGTTGCTCCCCACATAGGATAGACCGGGCTGGTTGGAAGATCATGGTTAGAATGATATGGAGGGTACGCCATGATAGGTTTATATGGATAATAACTCCTTCGTACTTGCTCTCTATGGTGTGGCCATCGCCGGTCATCTTCCTTGGGCAAAATAGGCCTCCTGCGCATTCGATATTTCTGCCAGGAAACATGCAGTGGTATTTAATTAGCTAGAGTATGAATTTTTGTGAAGTGGATAAAAGGCAGTCTGAACTAGTTCCAAACTGTCTAGATAATTACAAATAACATTTAAAAGATTATGAAACTAATTTTAAGTGCAAACAATCAATGACAATGGGAAAAGCATCTCCAACCCCTGTTCAGACCAATGGAAATTTCTTCAATTAGACAAAAAAATGATCAGACCACGAAACGACAGACAGGGAAAGCAAATGCTACAAGAGCTTATAACAAATAAAAATATAAGGATTCCTATTGGAAAAGAAGCAAACAAATTTGGTAAGGGTAAGTCTACTACGAACCTGCAGATGACTTGCTACATTATGCCTAGTCAAGCTTTCCACTTTCATTAGCTCTAATACTCGTGAAGGAATTGCTTGATCTACACCTAGTTTTTCCACCGCTTGCACAAATTTTTTGTGAAGCTCTGGTGTCCAGTCTACCTAAAACTCAAAATAAAAAACAAACAACAATCACCGAAGAGCAATCACATTGATGAAATTAGGAAAAACATACACCTTTTCTAAATTAACAAATCCAAATATAGTAGATGCTAATGCTTGTGACATTACTTCCGATTCAAATCAAGAATAAACAAATGAAGATCATCAGGTCTTGAAAATGGTGTTTATTTGAGGAAAATATGAGAAGGGAATAAACAAAAAGAAAGAAACTAAACTTTAGAGCATTTTGAGGTAGCATATAAGTGCAGAAGGCATTTCATAAATGTAGGACAATTTGAAGGGGGAAAGGGGTGATGTGATTATGCCTGAGTACAGGATCAGGAACTTCAAAAGTATCTGATATTCAGAATAATCAGAGTCACCTTCATCTTCTTTCGATTAGCTCTAGTCCCATTGGAAGTATGAAGATCAGATGCAACATCATTAGAATGGTTGAGACTGTCTTTATTTTGTGGATTGGGATGTATGTTATTCTCACTCTTGGCACCATCAGTTAAGTCACCTGTCTCTTTGATCACAGTCTCTATAAAGCATGGAGGATGCCCTGCTTGTAGAGTTTCTTGAGACATGGTACAAGTTGTTTCGACAGATTTAGATTCCCCCTCTTGCTCCCCACTATCCTTTTCTACTGAGAAGTTAATATGGTCTTGGCAATCTCCGTCATCCAGCAGCCACCCTACTTGTTTAAATTGCCAAGTTGAAGGAGCTGGATGCTTATCACTAGCTGGTGACTGCTGCTCATTGCTTTCCTGAGCCAAAGATGCATTTTCTGTTTTCTCCATGTTCTCATCCTCGTTTTCTTCAATTTCCACTTTGAGCTCAAGCATAGAAACTATAGAATCTTTGACAGGCTTTAGTGATTCGGATTGAACACTCCCCCCTGCATTAAATGCCTGCTCAGGATCAATGAAGTCAGAAATTTTCTCTTCATGGCATTGAGATCATGAAGTAAGTTCCCACGAAAAGTAAACAGAATTTTAGCAAACCTTATGAACCACATGCTGCCATATATTCCTTAGTTTATCTTCAGAGAGTGGTTTCCGAAGGAACTCAACTGCACCAAGCTGAAAATAAATAGCCACAGAAATACATTACATGATCACGAGGCATGGTGAATGTCTCCAGGTTCTCCTTAAATGCATGGAGCATTAGGTGTTTGGGAGTGTGGTTGTTGTTGTTTTTCAAAATGCTTTTCATTCAAAAAAGCATGCCAATAATGTTTTTTTATTTTTTAAAAATCATTTTTGAGATCAGCACATCAAAATGATTTGAAAAAATCAAAAACATATTAATTTAAAGCAAATAAAAAAATAAAAAATTTCAAATTTTTTCAGAAGCGCTTTTAAAAAGCACTCCCAAATAGGCCCATGAAAATTCAATGAAAGTTCTAACAGTTGAATGGGATTTGCTTCAATCACTAACTAAACAGAACTAGAACCATCAGAGACCATTAAAACTTGAAAAAAATCTGTGGCCTCAAGCATTTCAGTATGTGCAACTTAGTATACAATTACATAACACTGACAAGTACAGTTCTTACCGCTATGCACTTCATCATGGTGTTCAGGCAATGAATGTTTGAAGTCACTGAAAAAGAACATAATTTCGTACTGTATTAGGAGTTGTAAATTATATTGATGAAAATCTATCCAAGTTGACAAAGTAGATTTTTCCTGAAGGAAATGACAGAACACATAAGAAAGCAACCAAAACATGAGCTAAAAGATTTGAATTTTTAAAGCATTACTCTCATGCATAGAAAACATTAACATCATATATGAACTTACTAATGGTAGGCAAGTCCTTTGCAGTTTCTAGAAACTTGAAACTCCCATTGCTATTGCTCGTACTCACCTGTGACCATAGGTTCTATTAGATTGCCATTCAAGTTCAGCCAATCCAACCAGATTTAGGCCCAATTAAACAGTATTATATCTAATTAATGCACTTATATGAAGTGATTATGATGAAAATGGTAAAACGTATTATTTGGCTAACAAATGACATGAGATGGGAAAAGCAACAGCAGCCAGTCATTTCAAGGATTATTTGGAAACTACTAATATCTCTAGGGCGGCTAGTATCTACTATCAATATACATTATGTAACCCTAATTTGACATATAGTGAAATAAAGCTCTCCGTTCCTGTGAATGTAAGCACATTGTCGAACCACATTAAATTTGTATATTTTTCGTGTTTACTCTCTTGTACAATATTCATCATTATTGCTGCAGGTTTCACAACATTCACCAGGTATTGGAAAGTTGGGTTTGAACTAAAGGAAATTACCTCCACTATAGCAACATGGAAGCTTCCAGGTTCATTTGAAATTGCTGAGAGAGCTTCATTCTCATTGCAGAATGTATAAACTGAAAATGGGCATGGTGAGGTTAAGCAGAGGCTCAAACAGGAGAGAATGCATCACTATAACATTACAGGATATGAAAGTGATAAATATTAAAGAAGACCAAGAAACGAGCATGTTTATTAATATCTCAAAGAAAGCAACTATATATTTTCTTTTGGGATCTAAAAGATGTAGCTTTAAATATCATATAATATGGTTTGAACAGTATCCTAGGGTTCTAATTGGAATTAAGAGATGATAAAAGAGCCAAATTAAATCTTTGGTAGAATGATGTTGAAATGGCAAACACAAACCAACCAAATTTTGAAGAAACAAAAAAAACTACAAAATATTGAAAAATAATAGACATTCTTGTATTTCCACTGCTCAAACATACAAAGTTCTGAAACACCGATAATAAAACTGACCAAAAACAAGTAAATTTTACAACTTTTGTTTACGATCTGGAAGCTCCCTTCATGTAGTAAAGATGACTTGTTGCTTTAGTAAAAAAAAAAATCCTTTTTTCAGTACTACGTTTGAGCATTGCAAGAAATTGTTTTCCATTTATAGAACTCAGTCACAACCATTTTCAAGTTTTATAACTAATTAGCTTCTGTTTTAGTTAAAATAGGTTGAAATAAATTAAACAATGCAAACAAAATTTCTACTTGAGAAAGATAACTAGTAGGCAAATGGTTGAGAAAGAAAGGTCCCAACTCCCAATCACAAAATCTCTAACCGATATAGTCCAGTGCTTCCAGTTTCGATTTTATCTCAGCAGCAGAACTGTTGTCCTCGTCAAGGAGAAGGACACTGAGGCCCTTTGGAAAATCCTTCCATGTTGATAAATCATTAGTGGTACAAACCATAGCTTGCTTGGCATCGTTTCTCAAGCCACGGACAAGTTTCCGGTATCACTTCTTATCAGCATCAGAATCAACCCTGCATGACCCACATGAACATGAATTTCTCATCAAATCATCACTACTTGATCTGATGTTCTGTACTGTTATGCCAACCATAGAACTTAGTAATTAATGAAAGAGAAAAAAGAACAAAGAAAACCCAATAATTGGAAAAATTATTGCTGCTTAAACAACAAAATTCAGGTTCAAGAAAAAAAATCAAGAAATTCATGGCCAAAACATCATATAACATGTCTCCACTGAAAACAGAACTTTGTTCAGACTCTAATGCGTGCGTTTTCTCTTTCATGAAATGAAGAAAGATTCTTGAACAGTCACGCTGCCAGGGCTGGATCATTTATTTAACACCAACATAAAAATCATGACAGAAGACCCAGATAAAAAAAACTGATAAAATGCAGCACAGTGTATTAATATCACCTGTAAGAAGAGAAAGATCTTGCTCAAAGTTCAAGATCTTAATTTGCTTGTGCCAGTTTTATAAGACAACACAAAAACTAAAGGACCTATGTAAGATCTCTGCAATACACACCGAAAAAGACAAGAAAATCCAAAGCATATACAGGAAAAAAAAAAAAGAGGAGGAAAAGGAACAAACTTTCAAACCAAAATTGGGAATTCTTTAAACGGAAACAGGAAAGTGAAACAACATACTAAACCTCCACCTCATGCATGCACATATTACCAAAAAAATCATCACAAAACGCAAGTAAATCATCAAAGTAATGCAACACACTCAGCTATTCTAGGAGAAGAAAAAAGCAGCAGCAATGGAATGAACATTATATATTGATCTCTACGTCTGTATTTTTGTTTTTGCATGCGCAGTACTACTTACAGCATATAATCTTCTTGACTGAAAAGTCTTTCTTTCTCTCACAGCTTCTGCTCTGGCTGTAAATAGACGACCGCCAACTCTTCAAGGTGTGGGGGGGTTGAGAGCGCTTTCTGTAACAGGGTGATGAGGACGTGATAAAGGGTGATTTTGAGCACGAGAGTTTATTATAACTAGATAAGAATCTATGATATAGTAAATATATTTATGAACTACTAAAATAAGTTTACATTAAAAAGTACATCCTATCATGTTAAATTAAAATAATAATTTAAAAGAATTATAATTTTTTATTTGATTTAAAATTCAGAAGTTCTAAAATATCGTTTTCTTTAGATTTTAGAATCATTACTTTAACCCTCAAATCTTTATATTTTTAAAACCTCATCTCTTCCTAATATATTGATTTTAATTATTTTTATAATTTTTCTTATTATTTTCATATTGTATACTTTTTTATATAATTTATATTTTTATTTTATTTCTTAGTTGAGGTAGACTTTTTAATTTATTTAAAATTTTATAAATTTTCTGATGAATTATTATTATTGAATAGAAAATAAAATCTATAAACTGGGGTTTATATCTATAATTTTTTTTACTTATTAAAATTTTTGTAATTATTTTAATTTATTGCTTTAGTGATTTCTATAGTTTTGATTTTTTTTTTTTTTGGGGGGGTACACTTCTATTTCGTAGACTGTAAAGTTGCTATCGGCTGTCCTCAGACCACAGAGCATGCAATAAAGCCTTCCGAAAGGTCAAAAGACTCAAAACCCTCTTTTTACAACCTTTTTAAGTGAATATTCCCTCAAATCTTAACCAAATTTAAATTTTCTCTCTTTTATTTTTAGTGCTTTTATAATTTTAGACAATTAGTGGGAAACGAACTGCTTTGTTTACAGAATTTGATACCATTGCGTTACAAGGAAGGAATTGTTATTGAGGGGTATATTTGTCTATTCAAAATAAGAATTAAGTCCGATTAAGAAACCTGTAAAATGAAAATTAGATTATTGAGCTATTATAAAATTCTAAATACTAAATTTAAAAAAAAAATGACTAAAGCACTCTTCCTGTTTAAGGAAATACTTTAATCGTATCTCTCTTTATGCTCAAAATTCGCTTTATAGGACATCATAATTTATCAATAAAAATAAAAGTAACGTCAAATTTAACTTAGATGTGTGATAAGTTAATTGTCCTACCTCATTGTGTATCCACGCTACACCTACGGGGTTTCTCTTTTTTTCTGTTAAAAATTATATTTAGATAGCTCAATGCATTTTAAAAAGTTTAAAAAAAAAAATGATTTCAATCATAAACTGAACTTGATGATTTTATTTTAATCAGATAATAAAAAAAATAATGACAACAAATAGATCAATTAAAATAAAATGCTAACGATAATTGGAAAAAACATTGTAAAAAAAAAACAAATGATATAACTCAATTCTCAATCTATTAAATATAAAATGATGGAATTGCCTTTTAATTTTTATCTTGATCTCTTTCTTTCTTTGCACATTTAAACTTTTTAAGATCAAATTTTAATTATGCAAAAACAACTTGATATTATCTTCCCTTAATTATTCCAGTATTTGATATGATTGATGAAATTGCTATAAAAAATACTTGATTGAAGAGAGAGATTAAGATCACTTTAATCATAGTTTTGAAACCCGGCCCGAGACCTAGCCGACCCGAAGCTGGAACCGGGCTGGATTGAAGAAAAAATAGGGAAAGGAAAAACCCGGTGTGACCTAGCTGACCCGACGGATTGACCCGGCAAGACCCGGCTGCAAACTCGTTGACTTTTATTATTATTATTTTACTAAAACAACGTCGTTTTGATTTAAAAAAAAAATTTACTCGGCCAACCTGGTGACCTGGTCAGAACCCGGGTTTTGGACCGGACCGAGTTTTAAAAATATACCTTTAATAGAAGTACTTTTATTTGAAAAGAGATTTGTTGGATCTTTGGAAGAGTTTGAGTGCCTTCGATGGGGATATTGGTTACCCTCTCATGTCCTAGTATTTCTAAATCGCTAATCATGGATTGAACTTTTGGGTAAGGTGTAAAATAAGAATGAACTAACTTTTATTGAATTCTCCATAAATGGATCCATTGATAAATTCATAAAAACCTTATTCAGCTCTTCATAAATGATGTCATTGATAAAACCATAAAAACCTTAAATTAGATTTTGGTTCTCCATGATTTCTTGTAGGCTAAGGTGTTTAGGCTTGGCCACTATATGTTCTCTTGTAAAAATAAGCTCTTTATTAGAATAGTAGTATTTTATATGTTTAATTTAGTAAATTATATGACATAAATAATACGTAAAAATAAAGAGAAAGAATAGTGTATAAGGGTGTAAAATGTGTTGGTCATGTATTTGTGTGACTTATTTTATGGTCTTGTATGGCCTTATATATTGTTACCTGGTGACTTGAGATATTTATATACCTTAGTCACATGAAATTACCAAGTGAAATATAGAATTGTAAACATATTTTATAGGTATAATTATATATATAAAAAATAACTTATAAAGCAAGTTATTGATTGTAGATGTCATAATAGACATAGTATGCATTATACTTACCATTGGTGGTAGCTATTGACAATGTATATAAGCATGAGATATCCATTTGACAAAAAAGCTAGGTGTTGTCCTAACATCTGAGAGGTCATAACATTGTATTGTGGTGTGTCAACGTTGATCTCTTTAGAAATCTATGCAAGATTAGAATTTAATTCACAATGTATTATTAGGTTAAGGCCTATGACTTAATGGATAGGGTTATCCATTCCTTTTGGCCCATCAACCAACTTTTTTATAATTTTATTTTGAAGATCTTATTTTATTTTTTTCATATAACTAGTATAACTTTTATGCCAATAGTTTTTTAACCAAACAACAATCATAACCATAAAAACTACAACCATAGTTATAACAATAACCTCAATCGGAGTCCAACTTCTAATCAAAAGACCTAGTAAATTAAATGTACTCTTCATCAACTCTTTGATCCAACTCCTATAAATAATTGTTTAGGATACCAATCTTATTTTATTTCAATTAAGTTGTCTTTTATGATTTTTCTTTGACGATGATGGTTTCATCGCCCATGATTGAATAATGATGCACGGAATGCTTGGATGATAAATGCACAACTTTGTGAGAGAAAAAAAAGACTGCATCAATGATTTCATGTTTTATGATTATTATTTTTAATTCAAGGTTGTGAATTTCATTAGTACTGGTTATTATTGGTTTGTACAGATCATCTATAATTATAGCATATTATCCTTAAGCAAGAAACAATTAGAGTAAATGAGTAGAACATGATGAAGTTGTAAGAACTTCATATTGAATTTGCGCTAAACTATTTGGGATTGGTCATTCAATATTCTCTTGAAAAAACAAGTCCTCTATCAAAATAAAAGATCTACTAATATTTAAGTCAATAAATTATAAGAGAGAATGAAAGTATAACAACAAGAATGATAAAATAGGAGAATGCATGTTGTAATGATCGTGTGTTATTGTATAGACTTGTGTTAGTGGTCTTATCTTATGTGTTTTCTTAATGACTTAAGGTATTTAACCTCAATCATATGAGCTTACCTTAGAGAGCATAGGGTTACGAACACTAAAAAAAACAATGATGGACATTAATTGTGTAAGCACCTATAAGTGATTGATGAAAAAAGAGGGTTAAGCATTGTAGCTAATGGTGGGAAGTTGGGCACCTATAAGTGATTGATGAAAAAAGTTCGGTGCCTATTAGGAAGATAAATTAGTGAAAGATAGTCATTGACAAGAAAGGTTGGTGTTGTAATGTTAAGTCATGTGTCGTAATTCTCATTGCTAATAGTTATTAGAGAAAAAATAGGTGTTGTGTTGATCTCTAGTTTTTGATAGTTCATTGTGGTGCATGACAACATTAAACTCCCTATGAATTTGAATGGGATTGGAATTTGATCCATCATTTGTTGTTAGGGTAAAGGCCCATAACTTAGTGTACAGGATAGCTCGTTAGGACACATGCTTGCTAGGAAACATAGTCTATCAAAACAAATAGGAACTATCCAAAATGGACAACCAATTTATTTGCTTAGGCCAAGTTCAAGTGGACAGGGGTTGTCTTTAACGAACATGCCTATCTATTCTACTAAATGTATTTTTTTTAGCGTGTCCTGTTAGAAAATAATAATTTTTTTTTATTTATTTTCTTAAGACAAAAAATTAATATTTTACTAGATGTTTGCTCTCTATTCATTTTTAACCTTCAATTCCTTAGTCTTACTTGTAACGTGTCTTGCAATAAATCATTGTATCATATTTTTTCATCTATTTAATAATCAAATAGAGAACAATTTATATAATGAAAGGGGATTTTAAAATATGTTCTTAGAATTTTCCTTATGTATAATTTATATTTAAAATTTTCTAGATTATGCCATTAATTTTATTAAAAATGAGATGATTATTATATATAAAAAAAATACTAAAACATGTGTTGTTTTCATTATAGCAATCCAGAGTGCCTAGTTTTTAGTTTTAAACCTTTTTTTTTTCTATTGCAATAATTTATGTCTAAAGTCATGACCAATTTATCTAAAATTATCAAGGAAGGGAAAAATTGAAATAAAGGAGACCAAAGTGTAAAATAAAGAGAAAACTAATGGCCAATCTAAGATCCAAGAGAAATTTTGTTTTTAGTCCTCATACTTGTCATTTTCTTCTTTTATAGTACCTATAGTTTCTAAACATTTTCATTTTAGTTCAAAAGTTTATTTTCTTAACATTGCACTCCTTAAGTTAGTGTGACGAGAGAGAAAGTGATTAGTTTTATCATTTTTTTGATGATGAAACTCTTTATTTTTTGAATCCACGAGTTTGATTCAACTAAGAGAGCATGATGGTGGTTGTTTGGAACCTTAATCTTACATAAAGAAACATATCAGTTGAAAAAAAGAAATTTTCCTACTTTGGTTTATGTTTTTGAAACTTTTTTTTTTTGTTTTTTAGGTTGTTAAATTGGTTTTGGGTGGTTCAATCGGTGACTATTAGATGTTTTTAGATGAAAAGTAGGATAAAAAAATGGATTTCTAGTTCAAAAAACGATCACTCTTGATTTTCTAGCCACTAGTGGTGGCCGGATTCTAGGGAGAAGTAGGTGATGTGTCGCCTATAATTTATTTTTTAAAAATTATAGGTTGGATGACACTTAAAAAAAAAAATTCAACTCAGCGCACATGCGTGGGATTTTTTAACCCCGGACACATTAGGTCATCCAAGCCAAGTTCGCTTGTGTGCGCGCTTTTTTTTTTTCCATTGATTTATTTAATCTTTTTTTTTTTTGTAGTTTCAGGCTTTAGTGTCAAGTTTTTAGTGAATTTTTTTATTTTTTTTTTCAATTTTAACAAATTTTTATGATTTGTTTTTAATATAATATGATTTAATTTTTTCTTATTTTAAGAAAAAAAATTCAACATTTTTTTTATATTAAGAGGTATTCTTTCTGTATAGCTTTTTTTTAATTATTTTATTTTATTATTTTCCTATGCATGTCTCTTTTTTTATTGTTTTATTTAATAAAACAATAATTCTAAGAAATAAATTTATTAAATATAATTGAGTCTATAATCCGTGTTTCAAAATCAGATATTTATATTTTTATGTATCTCTCAACTTTCTAATTTAGTCTTTGATTAAATATAATTTAACTTTTACTTGCATGTTTGTTTCTGCATTTCAAAAGCGTTTTTGAAAAAATTTAAAATTTTTTTATTTTTTTTATTAACTTCAAATTAATATATTTTTAGTGTTTTCAAATCATTTTGATGTGTTGATGTCAAAAATAATTTTTTAAAAATAAAAAAATATCATTGGCATGCATTTTGACACGAAAAATTATTTAAAAAGTAACCGCAACCACAACCACACTGACAAACAAGCCAAAATTGCATAGTATTTTGTTTTTTCTTTGATTTTATCTAATCATTTTCACATGTGTTTTTGTTTCTATTATATTTTGGTTAAGTAAAACATTAATTATAATAAATAAATTTATTAAACACAATTGGGTATATACTCCGTGTTACGAAACCAAATATCTTGATCTATATTTATTTCTTGATTTTTTTCACTTTAGTCTTTAGTTATTGTTAACAATTTTTTTTATTTTGTATTTATTGACATAAATAATTCTCTATTTATTTAATGAAACATTTGCATTGGCCTTTTAATTTATGATTATAATTTTTTTATATAAACAAAAACTTGCATATTATTTTTTTTATTTTAAAAACATTATCCAACCTGCAGTAAAGCGCGAGTCAAATAGCATTCGATAAATAATACTTAAAATATAACTTTATAGCATATATAATAAAAATGCATGTTTTTTGTTTCGACTTGTTGATGAATTTAACATGTTTTTTTTTTTTTGTTGAATCAATAAAATATATTTCTGAGTATGTTTATTCTTGGAAAAACAATATCTTTTCTTTTGGTTAAAATGAAGGCAAGATTAATGCTCAAAGAACAAAATAAACTACATTGCAAGTTAATATTTATTTTGTTAAAGACATGAGATTTATTTTTTATTTCTTTAATTTTTTATTACATGTTGTTTATATAAACTAAAGAGAAGTGGAAAAAATCGAAATTATAACTTGGTCGGATAAATTTCCTTTGCAATCCTATATACATGTGACTTCATTATACATATATGGTAATAAAACATCAAGATTTTAAATATATAACAAAACAAGAGCCATCTAAAATTCTAAATTATTCTAAGTTAATGGTAGTTATTATCTGCATTTGAATTCATAGTAAAGCAACTAAGTTAACCAATGAGAATCTATCACGAAAGAAGTTCATGCCTATAAGATAGTTCTTAATGTAGTTTAAAAGAGTTGTTGGCTTATATTTATCCTAGAAAATTCCAAAAGTAGACTGCGTACGGAACGATACGTCTTGTCAAGGTTAGGGTTAAAAAGCAAGCGCCCATAGTCACGTGCCCTCCGTGGCTTCCTCCTTCTTAGCCACGGGAACCATCTTATACAATAATAACAAGTATATCATATTTATTGTTCTATATTTCATTCAATGTAGCTCATTCAATTGACTTGATGTCATGTTTTTCAGAAATACATTAATTTAGAAGTTAAGTAAATTCATATACGGGATCGTGTAATGATTTATTATTTTCAATTTGAAAAATTTATTCATTCTTTCGTACTCTCTTATTTTACAACTTGGAAAGTTAATTTTCAACTTTCTAATAATGACAGTTTGATGAAAGTCATGTTATATTTGATTTTATAATTTAAAATTAGAATTTTAAATTAATTAATTTGAACTAGAAAAGTAATTAGTTCTAACTCTAGATTTATTCATGTAATTCTAAGTTTGTATTACTGAGTTATAAATACTAATAAAATTAAATTCACTTCACATAAATAGTTGTTCAACCAAAAAAATAATCAAAGAATTAAAACAATTGATAGTAAAATAAACTCAAAAACTTAGAAAATAAATATTTGCTAGTCATTCAATTTAGTTCTTAATTTTATAAAACTCTTCAAGCGAGTCCTAAATTGCATCCCACCCGAGTCTAGGCCCTCTTCTTTCAATCATGTTCATTATTCTCTACCATCTTCAATTTCTCTCTTGATTTTAAATGACTTAAGCTTCATGAAGGCCTAATTATGGAGATAATAAGATAAGGGAAAAGAAAGATACAATTATTGAGTTAATATATTATGGTTGTGTCTATGACTTGAATTATAAATTTGCCATTTAGTTTAGGTTGTGTGGGGATGATTCAGTATGTCATCATTTCAATATCAAAACAAAAAAAATACCATCCTTATTTTTTTAGAGTTGGCCAATGTTTTCATAGATTGTCTAGGTTATGTCTGGATCCGCTAAATTGATTGGGTCATGTTTTGGCAATTTTAATACAGTTTAATGTTAAACTTGGGCTAGACAGGCAATCGAGTTATGAGGTTTCAAGGCTAATATGCTAGACCGGGTTTAGTGACATTGTCAAATAGTTTTTCATTGTCATACCCGGACATCACGGCAAAATTAAAAATTATCTCTTGATTGGAAAAGGAACAGATACTGGTATCTTGTTCTTTTAAGAAAAAATATCTTGTTCAAGGAGTCGCCACCTATTATTATGATCATTAGAAACCTTAACTGGTCAATAGAGATTTTATGGTACAGGACTGGTTACGTAAAAGAGAAGATGTTATCACCCCTTAAACGTCTTACCTAAGGCAGACTGCATTGCTGATTTTGTCTAAAATTGCTAAGAATTTGTTCTCATTTCTTAAATTTTTTTTATTCTTCCTTTCATGTTCCTGACTCTAACGTCAATGAATATTTCTAACTCTGGCGTTGGTAAATATCTCACAAATCCAAAAAAATACAATATTTCTGACTATGGGGTTAGTGAATATTTTTGCAAAAAATGAATTTGAAGAAGAAAATTTTTTATGTTATTTTTTCTTTTTTATCCTTTATTATTATTTGCCCTTTTTAGATGGAATAAAAAAAAAACATTGCACGACATATTTGTATTTAACAGTAATAGTCCACAGAAATAGCACATCTACAAAAAAAAAATACAAACACAAAGAAAAAAAAATAAAACAAAGTGCAAGGGGCCACATATAAATCAACAAAGGCCCCTAAATTTTTTTGGAATTTTTTGTTATCAAAAAAGGGTTTGTTTAGTCAAATATTAAATTAGAATGGGCATAAAAATTATAGTCAAGGTATAAGAGTGTTTTTGAGTAAGCACAATCTGGATTGGCTAGGCCTAAATTTCAAACCTGGCCCATTCTTCTTTTTTTTTGTTGGATCTAGCCTAGCCATGCGCCAAAAGTTCACACATGCATACAACAGTAACCAATTAATTATTTTACAAAGGAAGGAAGGAAACTTACCCATGTGTGCAGCTGCCGAAGGCGAAGTTGAGGGAGACTGGGCTAAAAAAAAAAGGGTTGAGGGGGGTGGCGGCTAGTATATGGTTCGCCGCCCCCTTATTTTGTTTTTATGTTTCTTTTTTTTAGGGTTTCCAGTAATGGCCTTCTCTTGGGGTCTCTTCTTTTAGGGTTTCTCTCTAATTTTATTTTATTTTGCACACACTGAGATCTGTATTTATAGTGTTATAATCCCTTCGCGTGTGAGAAACAAAGTTTCAATCAAACTCATTTTTTTTTTTAGAGTTTGAATTTGATTAAGAATCAAATTTGAAAGCGAATAACTCTCATTATCTTGAAGACAATGATTATCTTGAAGATAAGGATAAAATGACAAAAATACATTATCGTTCCTAGTTTTCAAGCAAGTTGGTAAATCACACTTTTCATTAAACTAAATCTTTAATCTTTTAATTTTACATTTTAAATCCTATAAAATTAAATTAAAAAAAAAAAAAGCTAATGTGCCAGAATTGGGTTACAACACCCATGACATGCTCATTTTTTATATTCAAGAAAACAATATATATATATATATATATAAGTTTAGACAGTGTTTTCTTATGGATTTTTTTAGCTAGATTAGGTTTTGATCTGGGTCAATTTATAAATATACATCTGTTATTTAAAAAAAATCTCTTAAGAATATTATTAACACCTCAAATCTGTACCCGCAATAAAACACGAGAAACAGAACTAGTAACATTTATAGATGTTTGACATGTATAATTTTAGATGTATTGTTAAAATGTGATTATTAGAAATATAATATTTGTGTTTCGCTGGAAATGAAAATTTTAGTTATGGGTCTTTATTATGTTTGGTTCATGATTTGAAAACCCATTAGGAACTTGAGCAAGTTAAATATCTTACCCTTAAATATTAAAGTACTCAATTTGAAAGCAAGATATTTAATTTTTTAAAATATTAATACATGTATTATCTATGTTTAAATCTAAATTATTGAAATGAGTACAATAATATTAATTAATTTTTATAAAATTACAACTTCCAAGTAAAATAATATATTTACTAACAAATTATATAGCATACATATTATATTAATCATTTTTATATGATATTAAAGTCATCAAAATATATAATAAGTGTCCAAGGTCATTCCTAGCAAGCACAAATAAACTAGTAACTTGAAGTATATGTTTTGTTATAAGTAAAAACAAGGGTATGCTAGTCAACTATGAGTATTTAAGTAAAAAACATATCAAATGCCTCAGCATCTCAAAACAACCTAACTCTCGACCTTGAATTGCTTAACATGCATGTAAAAGGATAATGGCATTTACAACGCATTTTCAATTCTATTCACGAGCAAGGGAGAATCTCATTTATTTTAAAGTAGAGGTAAACAGCTAATAAATATATTTTTTTCCCTCTTCTTTTTCTACTTCTTATTTTTTAATGCTAAAAAATGTTTATGGTTATATAAGTAGAGAGTAGATAAGAGATTAAATAATGAATTATGATTAAATTTTATAATAAACTCAGAACGGCTAGTAAGTGTTATGTAATGGCTACTAACTGTTATAATAATAAATAATAATTAATAAAAAATTTATAATTAAGTAAAAATAAATTAAATATTAATTAAACATATGTTATATCTATGTTGTATTGAAGTTTATGATATTTTGTTAATGAGGTTAACTGAGTATAAAAATATTACTTTTTAAAAAAAGCTAATGACAAGAGGTAGAGGTTGTTTATTATTGCAAGAGCTTTGGTTATTTGCAGGAAAAAAATATTTAGTTGGTCAAATAACTTTTTTTTTTTATATTGGACTCCATATATAATTGTGTTTCAAATTTTGGTTTTGTAAAAAGTAAAATAACTTTTTTTTTCATGTTAGTGAATCATGTAGTCAATTGAATGGTTACTTGTAACATTGATTTTATTCATGTAAAACATGTTTATTATTAATAAAAGTTTTTTATTTTTAATATTTATTTATATTTAATTAATGAATTTAATATTTAATTAATGAATTTAGAGTAAATATAAAGTCCATGAAACAAAAAATATTTTGCAAAGAAAATTTTAAAGTTGTTATAATTATGAGATTTTTATTGCATCAAAACATTATTCTTAAATATTCCTGATTAATGTTCTATTAAGATTGAATATTAATTAGCGTTGTTGAGACCAATACATATTATATTTTTTTTTTATGAAAATAAGTAATTTTTCTCATAAACGGAGTTATAAAAGATACCTGATACTAATATATAGGTATTTTTTAGATGACATGTATACTGAACTAACTTGCAAAGGAATTCCATACAAAGAAATCACTTATGTCTATAGAAAGACTCTTGTGAATCGTGATATTGTGCAAGTGATTCTTAGATTTGAAATCACTAAGTTATTTTATATAAAGAGTGTTATGCTTTGATTATACTACGTGCTATTCTAAGATAAAGAAACAAATATTAGGTATAACATAAACTATATGGAGGTATTTTTGTAATCAAGAGATGAGTCATTATCCTATGTAAACTAAGGAAAATATTTCAAATGTTCTCAAACAGTATTGATTGTGAAATCATTGGCTAAAGTAGAATGAGTTTTAAGAAGAATTTCAAAATCTTATTCAAAGAATCAATAACTATAATGTTAAGACCTAACATGATTTGACAAAGTGAATATACTTCATGCTATAATATCTAAACTTAATCATTCTTGATAAAAAGATAATAATTACATTAAGAAACTTGTCACTGAAAGGTTAAGTCAAATCAGTTGTGACTTTTTCAATGATGGTTCGTGTAAATTACTATTAAAGGTCAAATACTTAGACGATTAGTGGTTTGCAACAACCCAGTATTAAAGCAAATATTAAAAAAAAAATGAACTTCAAGTAATTTTTATGTAAACCTAAACAACTCTAAATTTATCTAACAAAATCTTTCCAAAAAAATTAAATTTATTGTTTTTATTGCATTTATTTGTTTTGAAAAGCCCAACATTTCATCTATGGAGAGACATATTTTTCATTTATTTTATATGCAAAAATCAATCTTATAATAATATTATCTAAACACATAATTTTTTAAAATCTACTTTGTGAAAACCATTATTAAAATCAGTTTTTTTAAACCCTCAATCACAAAAATTACTGAAATGTCAATCACGCACTTAAATCTAAAATTTTTGACTGGATGGGTTTTGTACTTATTATATAATGGAACCTTTTAAGAACGAAAGTTCGGTTCTTTAAATCATCATCTATTAAATTACCAATCTTAGTTGCCAAAATCGGTACAAGACATGAGATAGTAAAGACCCCTAGTCATTGTCTGTACTCTGAATCCCTAGATTAGTAGTTGAGTTAAATATTCAGACAATAATATTAAAGAATAATTAAATTAAATTAAATTTTAAAATACCAAGTATTTTTGTTTATTCCTTTTAACCGGGTCATAAAAGAGAAGAGTATATTTTACAATTTAGTTACGGTTATTTTTAAAATAATTTTTAATGTTAAAATATATATTGATTTTTAAAAAAAAAAAATTATTTTTAACATTAGTATATTAAAAATTTAAAAATATTAAAAATATATTAATTTAAAATTAATAAAAAAAAATTAAAATATTTTTAAAACACAAAAACAAACAATCCAATGAACTATATGAATAAGATTATGAGTGCACAACCAAGCCAGCTTGAATCCACCGACCCTTTGGTTGCTGGTCATCTACCTTTCCCAACACTGACATCATTATGTTAAAGTTTTTTATAGACTGTTTTTATGTTCTAGAAGCTTTTAATAAAATTAAAATTTTTTATTTTAAATTAATATTTTATTTTTTATTTTTATATTATTTTAATATATTGATATTAAAAATAATTTTAAAAAATATATATATTATTTTGATATATTTTTAAATAAAAAATATTTGAAAAAATAATCAGTATTAACAATCAAAATGATAAATAAAATTACTTTATTTTTGTTAGTTTAAGATGGTCACTCCCTTTCCAATCACGGGGTATGGAAAAAATCTCACATCTTTCTGGATTAAGATACAATTCAATTAATTTTTTAAAAGTATTTTTAACTAAAAAATTTAAATTAATATTTTTTATAGTTTTTTTTATACTTACAATGTTCCAATGCAAAAAATATTCTTACAAATACACGTTATCATATTATCAAATACGCATTTAGTTAATCCTTAAAGGTAGTTCAACTGTTCAGGTCTTAAATTTACTTTCTAATAGTTACAAGTTCAAGTTTTCTCAGGGCCACTAAAAATTTATATGATCATTAATTTTAAAACTCGTAGGATTAGTTGAGATATATAAAAGTTTATCCACCTATATTAATAAATAAATAAAAAAACATGCATTTAGTTTTGAAAAAGTAATACTACATCTAGAGCTAATAACAAGAAGTTGTTCTTTATCTCTTATAATTTTGAATCTCCGTACTTATAAAACACGGAGGTTCTTTTAGGTCGCAGGATTTTTAAACCAAAGTAAATTAAAAAATCTTGTTAGCTTAACTTGTCCGAACATGTACATATATGCAAATTGTCCGGCAGCAAGAAGGGAAGCAAGCTAGTTCTATAATATTTGCCTTTATGCAGGTTTCCCTGTCCCACTACACCACTACCCAACAACATCACCATTAATTCTAGCAAGAGGCATTATAGCCGATTGACAATAATAGAGAAGCTTTGCCACTTTCCCTCTCAGTGGACACCCTCCACGATCCCTTGCAGGATATTTGAGCTCGTTGATTTTTAAAATAGTATATTAAAAAATTTAATTAGCCGTTTGTCTCCTTCCTCGATCCCTTCCCAATGCTATTGAAAACTTCAAAGGGCTTAATCGATTTCGAAATTGACAGGGTAATTGTCAAAACCCAATTATAAGTACCTCCAAAAACATCACCTCAAATATCCGGAGATCTGTCTTCTTGTCTGGATGAATAGTGTAGTAATTCAGGAGACGGACGCCATAGCATGGAGAATGGACTGTGGAGGGTTTTGAATGAACATTTTCTGAATCATCCATTATTGGTGGATGTTCCATCTGCCCTTTACCCCAATCAACGAGGGGCCAGCCAGTCTGAACTTGGGCGGGCAAAGAAAAGTCATACAATTTCGATGATGGTTTCAACACCAATAATGGTAAAACTTCGTTCGTTCAGTTCAGGCACATGGTTTCCAAGCTCAAGCTCTCAACTCTTCTGGCAGTATTATTATACTTATTTTTTAAAATATTTTATATTTAAAAATATATTAAAATAATTTTTTTTTAATTTTTAATATCAACACATCAAAATAATTTAAAAATATAAAAATAATATTAATTTAAAACAAATAAAATATAAAATTTTTAATTTTTTTCAAAGCACTTTTAAAATGTAAAAACAAATAGAGAAATATATTTGTTTTTTATATAGCTTTTGTAGTTGTAGTTTTAGAAAAATAATTTTATAAAAAAAAATACGGTTAGCTGTAGTTAGTTGAATTTAGATACATATTTGATAAAAATTATGATTAAAGTTTATATGTAGCAAAAAAAAAAATATAAAATATTTAGTGCAAATGTTATTGTGGTTGTTTTTTAAAGTATTTTTTACTTGAAAATACATCAAAATAATATATTTTTATTTTATTTTAAAATAATTATTTTTAATAAAAAAAAATAAAAAAAAAATATTTTTGAATAAAAAATATAAACAGGGTTTTATAGAACTAAATTAAAAAAACATGTAAAAATTACTTTATAAAAACTATATTTTAAATTTAATTTTTTAATAAACCAGACAGTATAAAACACAATTTAATTTGTTAACAAATTTATTTCACCGCAAAGCTGGGTTAAAAGAAAGCTGGCTGCTCCTAAAGACGATGCGTGTAAAGATTTTCATGTACGGGGCATTATTTGACATTGATGATCACTCGCAGAACTGGTTAGTTGGGGTATCACATGATTTATAATATTATTTTTTAGGGTAAAATGGATCCATGGTCCTTCAAGCTCCAGAGAATAGTTGTATTTGCTCCTCTAATTCAACTTTAATCACACCATCCTTTGTTGGTGCTATGCTACAGTGCTGCAACCTCGGACAACAATGGACCCAGAGATTCTGACTTTTAAAGTCTTAGCAAAAAGGAATAAACTGAATATTGTCTGTGGTTGACCAAGAAATATAATCTTCGATGGTGAAGGGCATTCTTCTTGTCATCAGTATTGCATTCGTGAAGCTTGATAATTTAACTGATCAAGCCACTAAGTTGTGCATATGCTCCACATCAACAACAACAGATTAATAACTTAAATCAGAATTCTTCAGTTCAGCAATTTAATCAGTTGCTTGGCATTGTAATTGCTGGCATAATTTTGCCCTGAAAACAATGACTACGGGATTATTGATCGCTTGATGTGCTGTTTCCCGTGCCACCGACCCAGTACTGTTTAACCACCACCAGTATCTTCTCAGGTACAAGGGGACCATCCTCATGATCCATCATTTTTGTATCCCATCTCATTCCTCCAGCAATTTTCTTAACCTTGTTCAGAACATCAACCTCATCTCGGAAGATCACGATCCCTTCAGGACGCAAAATGCGGTCCATTTCGAGAAGGATGTCTTCCAGGTTACACCTGTTTCAATTTCCAAGTATATTTGATTACAACTCAGTGATGGTCAAAGTTAGATAATAGACCAGCACATGAGGTCCTCTAATCAATATTTTGCATTTTAGAACTGGAGCTGTCTATCAGATTTTATGTAAGAAAGGTTTAAAAAAAAGAAGGATTTTCATCACACTATTTAATTTAAAAGCACAACTTGCTCTCTGATAATATGTTAAGCAAAAGGAAAACACATTACCATGAACATAAAATGCATCATATGACTTGTCTATAAGATTAAAAAAAAAAAATCCTCATTGAGAAATTAATAAAATTGTGTAATGCTTGTATGAACAATCATTAGATAGCACTGAAATTTGACCCAACTTATGGTCTGCTGGAAGAAGAAGAAGATGAGGAGGGGGCTTACTTATTCTGGTACAAACTAAATACACCATTGGCATGGATGAAGTCATATGTCCTTGGGTATGTTGAGAACCCCTCACACCTGAAAGAAGACAACCAATCACAATGTCATGAAGATTTGAAAGCAATGACCTTTTTAGGTATCAATAGTGAAATTCTCAAGTTCATCTCTCAATTTATTTCAATTAAGAGATGGAATTCAAACGGGTAAAGAAATGGTTCGTGATTCTCAATTTATTTGCAACGTCACAAGCATTTTGCTTGAGAAGACTAATAAGGGGCCAACAACAGGAAGGGAAAAAAATCAGACCACAATTAGCATGGAATAATTAGAGAAGATTCAAGGGCCATACCAGTCATGATAAATACCAACTAAACCTCTCTCGTAGATAACACCTAAAGTATTCTTAGCAATGGTTGGAACTACATTCATCACCCATGATTTTGGGGATTCAAGTGCTGCTGCAAATCCTCCAAGCCCTGCATTCATATCCATGATGTTCCTGTATCTCGTAGTGCCAATCAACTTATTGTTCCTTTTATAAGCATTTATATGCTTTTTCCAAAGTTTATTGTCCTCCTGGAAGGATTCAGCTGTGACACCCTCGACAAGTCCCTTGGCTACTCGAGGAGGAATTGCAAAAAGCCTCTCTGGAAACTTCTTTAACTCCCCTCCTGCTACTTCATTTGCACTGTTTACTTCAGGGAGAGGAGTTTTGCATGCTTCCATTTCCTTGTACCTAAAATAAACCCCAGGGAAAGAATTAGAGGGGGTAAACATTGTTACTTCTAGATATTAAAAGGGCAATTATAGTAAGTTCTATATCCACCACAGTCAAAGGGGTGTCACATGAGGGAATGCTAACCCGATTAGTTCACCATGGAAATGGATAAAATAGGAAATGAATGCCTAAACTGAAAATGACGCATAGAATGAAATACTTCATCTGCGGGTTGACCTCCAATCAATTTATTTTACTTTTATTTCATATTTGTACCTCCATCAATTACCTAGTCAATTCATGGTTATCTTAGTTAACAGCATGCATGTCATGAGCTATATATTGTTAGTCCAACCATTTAATAAGACATTTTCTAGTTTAGATGTTTGGTATGAATTCAAAGTTGAATGAAACTAAGCAATGGCATTGCATGAAATTTCACCCAAAACCATAAATGAAACAAGAGTGAACCTAGCACTATTATGTCTAGCAATCATAAACATTTTAAAGAGATGTTTTAACCTTGAAATGGGCGATCCTCCCCTTTCAAAAATTCTTCTCTCACCTTCCAAATTTCAACCAAATAGAACATGAGGAAGCAAACTCCTCTTAAGCTTCTTCTTTTTCTTGTAAACAGCCTCTCAATTCCATCTTTCTAAAAGTAAATGCAGTGAATTTGGCAAATGTCCGCACATTCCAATGCAACATCGTACTAGATGAGCAAAACATCTTCTAAGAGGCTGTTCAGACCTCTAACAGGTGTAACAAAAAAAAAGCAAATCAAGGTGCATGCAAACTCACCAGACATCATCAGCATCTTTTGATTCACAAATACTAGCAGACTTCCTGCGGCAGTTTTTGTTATTTGCTTTTTTCCTAAAGATAGCAATATCTCCCTTCTCATACTTCTTCTCCCAGCAAAGACTTTCAGCCAGCTCTTCAATCCTTCTTTGCTCAGCTTGGAGATCAGCCTTTGACCGTTTCCATGTCTGGTAGTAGGTCTTCCAATTGATTGGCGGGCCAGAAAGGATCCAGTATCCACCAGGTCTGAGGACACGGTCAACTTCCATCAAGAATATTCCATCTGGATACAGGAATCCACATGTTAAAAAAATTGCAAGCTTCCACCAGATAAAAAGAGATCTAGTTAATACAATCAGTTTAGGTATTGAAACCTCAAATTTAATAAGATATTTCAGCATGGAAGATAATAAGATAAGTAAAAAGTTTAACTGAAATGAGAATATAGTTTTTGTGGAGCACAATCTTAAAAGCTCAGCTGGTTTTTAACTGCAATAACAAAACAAACCATCTATCAAACTAGAAAGTTTTCCTGATTATCATATGGCAACAGGGAAAAGGTAGTGTAAAATCCATCTGAGGGTCAAGGCAATGATACTTTTAGCTTAAGAACATAGTTTCCAATAACCTCAAGTATCAATCTCCAGCTTATGTTCTGATTTTTATTTGCGAGCCTGCCCTTTTGAGTTCATTATTTTTACTAGAAATGGTTTGCTCACGCTTATGTGATGAGATGCATCTTATCTTAGGAGTGATGCCTAAGAATTCCTAGGTGTGATTTCTAGGAGCTGTAGTGTGATGCTAGGTTTGTTTTCTTTTTCTTAAATCTACTCAATCCTTAGTTCCTTCTTGTTACTTCGCTAAAACACAGCGTATCACCTACTTTCCATTTTTCCAACCTAACAAATCTGTCACAACTTGTAAGTCATTGTACTAGGATGCCGTGATTGAAGATCTTGCATCAAACATTCAATTATCAATCATCTCTTACAAACTTATAATTTTCATGAAGAGGGTCTTTATTGTTATCAATAGCTTATCTAGACTAAGTTTCACCCATACAGATATCTATAATTCCATCCATCTGTTGAAATACTGAAGTGTGCTTTTAAGAAAAATAAACAAAATCATCACTGATGTTAATAGTAGTAGCACTAACCATTTGCGGCCCATGGAATTAGACATCGAGAGCACTGGGCCATATCAAAGGCTCTCGATGGGTATGGAAGATGTATTGAACCTAGAACCCCAATAACAGCAGGTACTCCCCGCTCCAATGCAAATTGTACCTGCGCTTCATGATTGTCTCGTGGTGCAAATGACATAGCCAACACATTTCTTTTCATCAGGTATGCTCCCCAGCTGGCTACCTATACGATAATTGCATTCATGAGCTCAGCCGCATAAAACAATAAGAAGCCATCAATTAAAATGAGTAGCTTTCATGCCACTGCATGCAAGAATGGAGGGCAAGGGAAGGAGGAAAGTATGTCGGGACCACTAGTGCAACATATGATGCATTGTTTTCTACATTGTGTCCTGTGATTAACACATGTAGAAAAAAAATATCATGATTTGTTAGTCAAACAACCATCTCAACGTAAAAGTTAAGCCATTTGATTATTAAAGCTTTGATACTTTGTTAAAGAATTATATCAATCCAAAAGCTTACGCTATTGAGTGAGCTTCAAGAATGGTTTTATATTGTACTTATATCACTCCAAACTTATAGGTCTTATTACAATGGGTGAGCCAGATAGTAAAAAGGTTTTTGTACTTTAAAGAATAATCCACCTCCAAAAGCACAAAAACAAGGGATGTAATATTAAACATTAGAGACTCCAGAATGAAGTCACATAAAGGTATCAGATCCTTTGAAGATGTGTGGTCAGCCCTTATTTAGCCATCACATTCAAATAAAGACAATACAAAGTCCTGATTATACATAAGACGAGTTTACTTTAGCTCTTAAACTATAGGGGAGTATAAAACCCAGTCAAACATTCTAGGACTATCAAGCAGCATTTAGAGTGGCTCCATACCCATGATTAATATCTCAAGATGAAAGACAACAGCAAAACAGTTACCAAAACGTTCTGACTAACCACTGAGAGGAACTGAATTCTAAGCTATTAGGCAGCTGAACATTTATATACACATCACATACTCATAGGTTGACAACAATTTGATTGAAAATATTGATAATAAGAGCAATCAACATACCCCACAACCAGTATCTAGTGCGGTTCTGACAGAGCCATCTGCTATAGGGATCACCGATGCAAGTTCATCAATGTATGCATCTGCACCTTGAGGGAACATGGTCCCTCCTCCAGGAAATTTGAATACATCACCCTGAAATTGAACCCAGTTCTGAACAGCCTTCTCCACAGTCAGGCTTTTATGCGGAACATTAGCATAATGGACATAATCACGGCCTTTTGGCCAAGGAAATGGAGTCGTGTACCCTTTGGGTGCTGGAATAAGACAATGCAGTTTTTCTTCTTCACGAGGACAATGCCTTTCCCGGTATATCATATTCTCCCGTGGAAATTTCATGGCTCGATCTTGTTCTTGGCAGGGAGTATAATCAGTATACTTGGCATCACATGGTTTAAATACTTTGGCTTTTGGCTTAGAAGGCTCAATAATCTCAACATCATTATGATGGGTTTCAAAGTTCAGATCAGGGAAGATTTGACAATCCGCCTGCTTGGACATCTGTACAGCTATGCCATCTCCTTTTCCAAAACCACTCTTCTGCCACGCACCCAGGATGTAAAAGAAACAGCACAAACAGATAACAATGAATATAGACAATGGACTTCGTGTTTTGAACCCTGCAGAGTTGTGCTTGTTACCCATGATGTGTTTGGGAAAATCCCCTGAAGCACACAATAAGATGCAATATAGTTAGAAGATTTAACTTGCTGTGGAACATTTGGCAGAAAAGCTAACGCTGAGAGGAAAGAACTTTTTGAAAAAAAAACTTGAAAAAATCATCTATCACGAGATAAAGAGCAGATATGTTTAAGCTATAAGTGAGTTATGATGCCTACTGGCATCAAAAAGGCAAGTGCAGGACTCTAAATATACTCAAATAAAATACAAATATGATTAACAAAATGTCTTCTAACCTCAACAGATATGACAAATAGATTGATTTTCACATGAAATCATTGCTAACTTCAGATTTACTTCAATTAATAAATAAATCTGCCGTCTCACTTAACGTTTTTAAGCTGCTCTTTTTTATATCAAGATGGTCAGCCAACTTACTAATAAAAACAATATGTATCACAAGAATCTCTGACCTGCGTCTTTAGAATTTTAACATCAGCAACTCCAATAAAATTCTGGAAGTAACTCAACTATTGGGAAAAACAGTAAACAAATCTACTGCCATGGAAGGATAACTCTCAAATTATCCACTACAAATTGACACGTAATTTAAGAACAAACTTAAAGAAACAGCACCAATAGTTGATATAACAGCTGAACACTTGTCTGAATTTGAGATCTAGATTTAGAAACGAAGTCATCAATTATCATGAATCGTTACAAAAGTAGCTAAAAGAAACTTGGATTCATTTCCTGGGCCTAAAATTGTTTTTAAGCTGTAATAGCTAAAAAGGAAAAAGGAAAAAAAAAATACTTCACAGCTATTGCTGCAATTCATAGGCCAAATATTTGTTAGTCCTAAAGTTTGGTTATACTAAAGACAGGCGTGAGTCTTAAAACGGTTGTGGACTTGTGGTCGACTACAAAGTTAACATTTTTAACCCAACAAGATCATAAACCAGCAAACCAAAAACTGAAAGAAAGTAACACTTTTTGATTGCATTTCAAAAACCCAGAAAGGAAAGGGAGTAAAACAAGTAAAAAGACTGAGACTTTTGAGATCGTTTGGTAGCATTTCCCAAATCCATTAAGCAAAAAGATTTGAACTTTTGAAGAAAAGAAGAGTAAAAGAAGTAGAGAAATGGATCAAACCTGAAAGATGAATCTAGCTAGCTCTTCAATGAGAGCTTACTTAAACACACACACACACACACACTCTAGATCTCCACAGTACTTGAACTCGGTTTCAGTGTCCCAGTGTGACCGTGGGGGTAAAGAAGCAAAGCTGGGAGGGAGGGAGAGTATTAGCTATTAATAAAAGACGGAATTTTAGGAGGTTGTACATTAGTTGAACCAATATTCACAGTAGGACTCCAGTAGTTACATAAGATAAAACTTCAAGTTGTCTACAATTTACCATTTATCTGCTGTTAAGACTGGAGATTCGAGAGCGGTGGCAGGGAGGAGGATCTAGTGTAGTCAGCTGTATTGTACAAGATCAAACTCCACATTGAGTTGATTGATTCTAGTTAAGGTTAATGGTGCATTTGGTCCCTCTATTCTTAAATTTGTCTCATTTAGTCCAACACACTATTTCATATGGTAATATCATCCATCCATAATTCTATACCACTGCTATCTTTCCGTCCACATACTATTTCAAATGGTAATATCTTTTGTGTAACATTATTTTAAGAATTATATTACAAAAGTCCTTTTTTTTTTTTGTAATTGTAATGTAATTCTTCAAATATTGTTGTTGTTTACAGTACACACAAACGAGCAATATTAGCACATAATAGAAAATTATAGAGCAAATTACTACATCATATGACATCTTTACTGTTTACTGAGACAGTTTTTTGTATTTTTCTATGATCATTGAAGGGTTTTTTTTTTTCAATTCAGTCACCAAGTTTTTTCTTTTTTTTCATTTTCATCTGTGCACAATGTGTTATTTCAAATTTGGCACTAAAAAATTATTTTTATTAGTTTTTCATGAGATTCTCAATGTGTCAAAAAACATCCTACCTTTATGATGTTTGATTTTGTAAAAACATATTTGTTTATATTGATTTGAAAGAAATTAAATATGAAGGGACCTGATTTGACATTATAGCTAAAACAAAGAATATTTTTACTGTTAAAAAATATGTCTTTTCAAAAATTATTTTGCCCTTCAAATTATGTTAAATTTCTTTTTGGCCTTTTAATTTGAAAATTATATGTTTTAATTCAAAAATTTATTTTATTTGCATACCAATCCCTCGAGTTTAAGAGAGGAGAGAGAATTATTGTAAAATAGTGAATGAGAGAAAAGATTTTTATTGGGGAGATTTTGTTAACAAAAAAAAAATTAATTTTAGTGCCAAAAGTGTTCCACTTCATTTTATTTTATTTTTTGTCTTTTAGGATGAAGAAAATGTAGATTGAGGTCGAGGAGAATTTTATTTTTCTATTTAATTTTGTGTTTTTGAGTTGATTTGAAATTTTTTTTATTTAATGAATTAATTTATTTGGTTATAAGGTAGTATTTAGTTACTATTTCAGGACAAAAAAGATAGACAATGAAAATAAAAGGTATATGTCTCTTTGTATTTTTTTTATTTTGAAAGTACAAATATTCACTTTAAAACTATTCTAGAGATAATTTTTTATGTCTTATTTCTATCTATTCAAAACTACTCTAGATACATTTTTGTCTCTATTATCTCTGCTTTTTATGTTTCATAATAATAACCAAACTCTACCTAAGAGTGTTTTAGATAAATATAAGTTAAAATTTGATTTTTTGGGTCTAAAACATCATGGCATGATTTTCTAACCACCTCTCAGGTGACTGTAAACTTAGCAAATAATACATCATCCGTTTCTTTTTATAAAAAAAATAAAATTATTGGCCAGACTACAATTTTAAAAAATTAAAGGCCCAAGTTTGCTTTCCTGACCTGGTAAGCTCATATGCCTGAGCTTATTCTTTATAGGACAAGCATGATGGATCACCCAAGCATGTATATCTGGGTTTTTTTTATTTTTTGCTTTTTTTTTTCTTGTAGTTAAATTTAAGTTTCTTTAAAATTAATTAATCTAAAATATATTAGATATATTATTTTATTACATATCATTCATTTTTACTTTGTTATCGAATAAGATTAGAATAGTCTTTTTATAATAATAGTAAGCATTCTTTTTATACAACCCATCATTATCTCTTTTTTTATTGCTTTCATGTCAATATCTATTTTTATTATCATGTAATTAAAAGTTCTTAACTCATTTAGATCCAAAACTTAGGTCACAAGTTTAACAACCCTGATTGGTCGATTTAGATCAACGTGTTGTTGTCTTGATATTCAAAAAAATTATATTGTCATTAACTTGTTTTAAGTCATGCAGTGTTTTTATTAATTGTTCAGGTTGTTTTTGATCCTGCTTAGTCGACCAAGTCATATTAGGTTGTCTCTTACATAATTTAATTTAATACCTGGGCTAGGTAAAAAATCAAGTTATGAAGTTTTAAGGGTGATTTGCTAGGACAGGTTTAATGACATTACCAAAGACCTCCCTACAGTAATATATGAATGTTGTGTTGTTGTTATTATTATGTTTTTTAATTATTATAATGTTATTTTTTATATATATAATTTAAACTTGCTTTTGAAATAATGATAGAATGTTATGTAAAAAATAAATGTTCTGATAAAAAAAAATCCAAAATAAATAATAGCATGTTAGTGAGACAAAGAAGTTTTAATTAGAGAGATGCATGTTTTATCTTTATTTTAAATCTTTTTTTTTTTATTTTGAATGTTTACTTTAATTATTACACTTCTTAAAATAATTAGTACCATGTAACTAAGTAAAAAATATATATAAAGACTCCCCAAAGCACAAGATTGAATATCTTAATTTATATATATTTTTTTAGTTTAATGACTTTATTTTTAGATAGCGTTAAAATTTGTTTTTAATATTTATGAATGTATATAATTCTCAATATATTTTATTAAATGTGCATCAAAATTTGAGTTCATAAAAAAAAATTCTTACAATTAGAACATTTTTTATGTTAATTCTTTTTTACCTAACTCGTAGCGAAACATGGACCAATTACCTAGCAAGGCCCTAAATAATTACAGATATTAGAAATAGTAGGCCCATGTAAATAAGATCATCATCATTATTAAACATGATAAAAATTGAGCAATCATATATGCATGATATTTTCCTAATTATATTTCTAATATCAAGTTTGAATTTCATAATTTTTTAATTATAAGATCATGAAACTTAGGAATTTCTATATAAAATATTGAGAAACTTGATTGTTTCATGAATCAATACGAAGAAAGCTGTATATAACTAATCATTGGATACTACATATACAAGAGGGCTTGGATGATGATGATGGACTTAGATTGTAGTGGAGGAAAAAACCAAATTGATAATGAAATTGAACTTTTATTTTTTAGGAAACATAAGCAAACAAAGTTGCATTGGGAAGTTTAGTTCAAAATATATGTTTAAATCTCTCAAAATCCAATTAAATTCCAATAATTATTAAAAATGGAAGGTTAGCAACATAATTACTGCAAGAGACATGCAAGTGGTTAAAATGGTGGAACTTAAATTTTGTTATTGATGTTTTGTCAAATTATCATTTATGTTTCAAACCTTTTCATTTTATAAATCTTATCTCTAAAATAATAAACTTAAATGATATCATTCTTTCAATCCATTTATTGTTAGTGTCAAATTAACAATTTAAAAGATTCGTCAATTCTGTAAACAATTTATGCTTGTTCATTAAATATCTTAATCTAAAAAGTCCAAACAAACCCTAATTCACCCTAATGGAATCTTTAACACTAAATTTTACTAATAAAATGGTGAAATATTTAGTATAATTTGGCATTAAAACTATGCTTTAAGATATGTTTGAGAGTATTTTGGTGCCTCCTAACATCATGTTCAAGTCATATACAAATTAGAATATATGAGTAGTAATAACAATGCACGGGTGAAAAAACATTATTGTTATTAGTCAATTAGGTTTGAGGCAAAGTTGATGAGACCAAAAGGAATGATATTTTAGAAACTAAATTGAGATTTCTTTATGTTTATATATATATATATATATATATATATATATATATATATATATAATTGAGATTACTTCCATATAACGGGGAAAAAATATTTTAGAAAGGAAAAAATATTTTAGAAACTAAATTGAGATTTCTTTATGTTTTTTCCCCATTATATATATATATATATATATATATATATAAAGAAATCTCAATTTATATATACACACACACACACACACAGACAGCAAGAAAAGTGATCAATTCATGGATAGAACAGGGAAGTTTGTTTGAATTCCATATCACTCATTATGCCTTTTATGAACTAGTTGAAAATTAGACATGTTCCTTAATATAGTTTAGTTCAGTGGTCAGTATGGCTTGCTTGGCTAGAATAACTGCAAAAGAAAGTAAATAGAGAAAGGAGCAATGAATGATTCCAACCCTTGATTATTGATTTTCTAAAGGTAAAATATAATCAATTTAGTGTTTGAATTAGCCTCGATGTTCGTGCTCCGCTGCAAAGCTAAACAATTTTTTCTCTAAAAAAAAATGTTCAGCTATCACAAACATGTTTTAAAAAGAAAGAAAAATATGTGACTCGAATCATAGACTCGAATGGATTAAATAAGCTGATTTTATTTTAATTAGAAGGAAAAAAAACAATAGTAGATGGATCGAATTTTAAAAGAAAAGCGTTTAGGATAACCTGGGAAAAAATATTTTTTTCAAAATGAAACAAATAATGTATCTCAATTCACAAACCATTAAACACAGAAGAATGAAATGGGGTGAGAAAAAATAAACAACTGGTCTTGATCAACCCAAGTAAGCATGACAAACTTGTAACCCTTGATAATTAGGGCTGAGCCAACCTAGAATATCTTGTCAAATACATGGTTCAGATCATAAAATTGGAATAACCTGATAAAAAAAATACTTGTGCTTACTTTTCAAACCCATAACCCGGGTCATTCAATCTAAAGCATCTAATCTATAAAAATCATGAAGTTCAATTCTCAATCAATCAATTATTAAAAAATAAAATTCAAAAAAGAATTTCAAGTATCAAAAGGATTACAAAAAAATCATTTAAAAGAATAAGAATCAAAATTGAAAAACAAAATAAATTTTATATTTGATTGAAAGGTGCAATTGAAAAGAAAAATTAATTTAGAAAAATGACCAAAAGAAATAAAAAAAGGGATCAAAATTGATATAAAAAACTAAAAATAATGCTTTGATTGAAGGGAAAAATTAAAAAGGATAATAACTTTTACAAAGGATCAAGAAAAAAAATATATAAATCAAAACAATGAGGACCAAATTAAAAAAATAATACCATCAATTTAAATTGAAGGATGAAATTAAAAACCAATAAAACTTTTACAAAAGTGCCGAGGAAAAGAATTAGAAACCAAAAGAATGAGAACCAAAATAGAGAATATAATATTTGATAAATTGAGATTAAAGAATAAAATTGAAAACAAATAAAACTTTTATAGAAGGGCCAACATAAAAAATTAAAAATTAGAAGAATAAGGACTGAAGTTAAAATACCAATAACCAAGAGGACAAAGCTATAATTTTTGGGGGAGAAAAAAGAAGCTCTTCGACAATAAACTAGGCCACCACCAGAGACACGCACCACATCAGCAGGTAAAGGACACCGAGACGCTTCAATGACATGGTAGAAGGGTACTTTTGGATGCCAAAAAGTGTCGTTTGCATTGCCTAAATGGTGTGGGTGTCTCTCACACGCTGATACGTGCTATGTAAGCACCAATAGTTTTTTTTTTTTGTTTTTTTTAATTTTTTTCATTTGTTTTAAAACTTAATTTCCCCTCATCCTACCACAAAAATATTGACGGAAAGAAGAAAAAACTCCTTGAGGTCAATTTAATTTTTTTAGCATCCAAGGGTATTTTGTTATCTCACCATGCTCTTTTTTTTTTCTTCTAGATCTACTTAAATAACAAAGTATCTCTCATCTAATATGATAATTATGTAAAAATCATTATGAAAAAAAAAAAAGTTCCCTTGACTCTAGTTTAATGCAAATAAAATAGAAAAAGACTTGTTCACGCGCAAGCTAGAGTAAAAATGCCTCCCAAATTATCTTTTATTAATATAATATCAGCCAAAAAAATTTATTGGATTTTAAACAGAAATTTGTAATTTCAAAAAAAGTTCATTTTTCATCTTTTTTTTTTAATTTGAATCTAAATAATATTATATAAATAAATATACCTACCACTGGAATCAAGTATTTAAGGATTTACCTATAAACCATGGTAGCATAGCAAGCCTCTTACGGCCTGCAAATCACTATATCGTATAAATATAGTTTTCTCAAAACGAAACTTTTTTTTTCTTTTAGATTTTATTTTGTACCCCTTCAGTGACTAGGAAATAAGGAACAGGATAACCTATGGTGCTCTTGCAAGCATAATAACATTCCTTGTTGAAGTAAGAAAAGAAAGGTATGAAATCAAACATTAATCTGGCATTATTAGTTGAATAAAGTCCGATCTTGCAGCCTGCGAGAGAGATCTCAGGATTGCCTACCGACAGAATACATTGTCAAGGATCCAAGGCAGTGTTTGGATGACGTACATTAATTAATAATGCAGCACAAGATTTCATGGACGCCTCCCTCCCTTCTTTCTTTCTTTTTCTTTTTTTCAAAAAAAAAAAAAACATAATGGGTGACCACGATAGCACCGCCCCACTCTCATATGATGTGCTCCCTCGCTACTATTTTGTAGCAAGCCTTTTGTTTTTTTGTAGAATTATAGAACAAGTTCATTTGTACAGAGATGGAAAGGGGAAACGAGAAGGAGAAAGGCATACAGAGAGAAAAGTACATTTCATTTGTAGTTAAACAACTAGCCGAGTAATCTTGTGATTTGTTGTTGGTTAAATAATTTTTTATTATAAAAAAATAATATTTAATTGATATAAGCATGTTTTAGAAAAGAAAAAAAATGATGTTGAATAAAAATAAACCAATGTAGAAAAAAAAACATAAAAATATTATTCCAGTCCATGTTAATTTATTAAATACATGACCCGAGTTTGTTGGTTTGTTTGTGTTAATATATCAAATTCACAAGTTTATTATAAAATTAGGATAATTTAATACCAAGGAAGATAAAGAAAATCATAAACTTTCAACAGTGTATTCTAAAAATAATCAACAGTTCAGTTTCTTTGGCCTTAAGTCATTTAGCCCCTATATTGTTAGTATTATTATTTTCATATGGCATATTTATGGATGATAAGGATTGCCATATACACGTGTGTTTCTGCTATTATTTTCTACAATTCCTGTCGTGGTCCGCTGGTTTGGACGGTTGTCTTGGTTTCTTGGATCTATTCCATCAATTTCCAAGTCAAGTCATGTCCATTAATTTAAAGGTTTTTTTATTTGGAGTTGAGGTTATTATTTTTTAAAGTGATTTTTATATTAAAATAATATTTTTTTTATTTTTTAAAAATTATTTTTACAAACAATTTAAATATATAAAAAAATTTAATTTTTTAAAAAACATAAATTGACCAATATTTTCAAACAGGCTATATCATGGTTGTCCCACAATGTAAAGAGCTACCCAATTTATTTCCATTGAGCAGATATCTCCACTTTGCATTTGGTTGGTAAGCAATCTAGTCTCGGGTCATCTTTCCAGATGCAGTCGCCTGCTCCATCTAAAGTAACTTGCATCCAAACAGGAGCTCCAACTTGTAGAAAATCACATGTTGAATTGAATTACTGGCATTAATGTTCCATTTTTTTCTTACTTTCAGGGATGGTACCATGATGTCTTTAAAACAAGATTAAGAGTAGCAAAGTAGATGCATTCTAGCCTACGATATTAAGTGATTCTCCAACTTGTAGAAAATCACATGTTGAATTGAATTACTGGCATTAATTAGATGAGAATTTACTCCAAATAAATTATATAAATAACTTAATAAATATGTTTATGGATAAGTAGGATAACTCAAGGTTCAAGAGTAGATCTAGTTATACCGGATCAAAATAACAATTTAAAAAAATCATGACTTTCGATTCATCTATTAAATCACATTCAAATCTTTATAGGAGCTTTTGAATGTTATTTTCCTTGTAGTAACCATTACATTGTTATGTAGACTATTGAATTTTTAGATATTAAAAATTTCATTGAAACCCTTTATTTTAGGAATTTTTGTTTTTTTTTCTTTTTTATTTTTGAATTTCTCGCTTATCTTGGATTTTATGTTTCTTTCCTTTGTAATTTTGATTTTTTTTTATATATGTTTTATAGCTGAGGCAGACTTTGTAATTTCTAGTTTATTTAAACCTCTCATACACAGCATGGAAGATTCACAATATTAAGAAACGAGGTCCAAGAATGAAGAAGGGGTATAATTACTGAATGAATACATAGCTATACCCGAGCCACAAAAGAAGAATTTTCTAAGGGATCCCGAAACCACCAGCCACCCCGACCTAATTCATGATGAGCCCACCAACTTCCTGGCAAGATGTCTACAGTTACTAACCACCAGCATGTCGAGATCCAAATTCGAATATGGTCCCCGGTCCTGGTCAGAGAGCACTGTGTTCGCGCCGGCGGTCCAACAAAGAGGCGGATCGATGCCAATTGTAGAAGGAATGGGGTCCTCCAACTATGGCCCAGAGCACTGGGACCGAATGTAATGAGACAGACTTCATTATCATTATTTTTATTTTTAGAGGGAATAAACTTGCGCGCAACTCCTTTCCTCCATTTAACATCTTCTGTGTTCTATAAATGCAGTCCAATTATTAGAACTTAAAAAAGTCGATATCAAACTCTAATTGGAAGCTGTGACTTGCACTGCCACTTCTCTCATGAGATAGAGCAAAACATGAAATTTCTTGCTAGTGGATCAATTGCAAAAGCTCTGGAAATGTAGTTACATTTCTAGAGGCCAAAAAGCCAACGGCACTAGCTACATTTCAGATTATAAACGAAAATTCCTAAGCCAATACAGAAGTTTTAAGTTTCCGACAATTGGAAACAATCAAGAGACAGAAAAAATTGTATGGCTAGGACACCCCCCCAATCTCTAAAGCCTGACTCATCCATGGAACTCAAAGAGATTCTCCAGAACTCACAAAAGCTTTACCTTCTTCTATCATGTTTTCTTCCATCAAAAAACGCCATCCCCTACAATAACTTTCACTACCAGAAAGAGTGTTATTTGCAACGAACTTACCAACATGAAATTTGGTTACTAACCTATTATGAACTGAAACTTTCAAGGGGAGTCAGTAAAATCTTCACCTGAAAAAGTTTGGAATCAAACTAAAATTGAAAAAAAAAAATGTTAGCGAACAATAATCAAAAGAAAACATTGAGCTATTTTGCAATTGATCTTGCTGTTGGTAATGACAATATTCTTATAGTGTTTCCATCCATCAAACATCTTATACAAGTTTGATTCAACGCACGAGCTAGCTGAACTTCCCAAATGTTAGCCAGGATTTGACCGTTTTGGCTCTAAAGTGAGGACATGGCAGCCCAGCTCATAAGTGTTTTGAAATGAAATCCCAGAAAGTTGCAACTTGGGAAAGGGAACAGGCCAAGTGCAATAAGTCACTGGATGAAGTGCAATTGTGAAACAAAGATCATCAAATTACGAGCTCGCCAGGCTTCAACTCATGGCGTTCTGTATAAAATTTTCTCTTATGCCATCATTGGACTTTAATCTGTTTGACTCTTGCCTTTTTTTTCTCATTCTCCCTTAGCTCAACGAACATTCAATTACGGAACAAAGAGAAAACACATGGCATGCTGGTGCAGAAAGCAAGATACACTGCAAACCACCCAGCTGCAAGCTCTGGTAAGGTGCCACTTTAGAAATAATTTAAAGATCCCTCCATTAATTTCGTAACCCATGTTTTTTTGGCCACTGCTATGTAGACATAACAAGGCCAACTGGATTGATTTTAATGTAAATCATGCCATTAGTTCCACAATGCAGAGTTTTGGTAACTTGAGTTTGCTCACATCAGGGAATCCTCTTATAATTTATCTGCCCCATTTTACATTCACAGGGTCTTTTGTTATCCAAAAGCCCGTTTTCTCTAAAGATATTTTGTTTGGAATTGTACTCTGCATACCCCATTGTTGATAGCAATGAAAAGAGGGCAATTAGGACGCAGTTTACATGAGAAAGGAAATAACACAGTGTGATGTTTAGTATTAAAAAGATTGGAAAATACAATAAAGCCCTTGGAGGCTTAAAGAGAGGGTATAAATGATTGAAGGGTAGTGTGGTAATTGACCAATAGTTGATAAATATAAATAAGAAAAAAAAAAAAAAGAATGATCTGATTTTGAGAGAAAGAGAGCTACGGGAGAAGAGAAGAAAAGAGGAAGAAGAAGAAGAGAAAAGAGGGAAAGATAAGGGAAGGAGAAGAGAGTTGAAAAAAATAAGTTTAAAAGGTAAGATTTATAGTTTTAAGTGTATAATATGTTAAATTTCGGTTTTGATTAGTTTTGAGAGTTTTGAAGTTTGTATTTTGAGTTAATTGATGAATTAATTTGAAGGTTAGGAGTTGATTATTGTGGGTATTTGATTAATTAGTTGATTTTGAGAGATTGAATTGAAGGATAATGATTTGAAGTTATGATTTTGTTTAAATGGTGAAATTATGTGAGAAATCAGGAGATAACAGTAGATGATCTGTTTGAAATTCTGGGTTTGAGGTTGAAGATGACGAAAATTCAGTTTGGTCCCTCAATTTGTGGAAATTGCAGTTTAGTCCCCCAACTTTGGAAATTTTACAGATTGGTCCCTGGGGTAGAAATTGAGGTTCTGAACAGAACTGAGGATGATTTAAGGACAAAATTTCAGTATAATTAAGAATATATGATATTTTTCAGTTTGGTCCTCCAATTTGACAAATTACGATTTGACCCCTAATATTTTGATAAAATCACATTTTGGACCTTGGGGCATAATTCAAGATTCTGGACAAAGATAAGGACGAATTATGGATAAATTTCAGTATGGTTATGTTTTTACAATTTGGCCCTCCAATTTTGGTAAAATTACGTTTTGGTCCCTGTTTTGGAAAATTATCGTTTTAGTCCCTAAAACTAGGAGACTAAGCCTGGTTTCCTTTTATGCATTGGAATATTTTATTTGTGTTGTTTTGAGTTGCTTTTGAGTATATTTTATATATTTATTGTAGGTTCTCCTAACGATCCTTAATAGGATTTTCGGGTATTTCGTCCGACATTCCTTTTAGTTCTGTATTTTTTGGGTGAGTGGAATAATCTTTAATATGCATATAATATAAATAAATATGTATGTTGATTATATAATGAGTACAACTATTGAATATTTATATATGTTGTTTTATTTTCCGAGTACTCATTTATTCTTGAATTTGCAGTCGCAATCTGTCAAAGTAAATTCTATTTGATATGATATACGTTTCTTTGATTATTATGTGAATATCTATTATGCCTTGATATGGACTTGTCAGTAACTCCATGCTAACGGAGAGTAGTTAGCCTGTGTGCACATAGTATTCTGTATACCTAGCTGGTGAGAGAGGCATCAGCCTGTGGCGATTGATCATCCCACAGTGGTCACCGACGGGTGTCATCTGGTCACCGACGGGTGTCATCTGGTCACCTTCGGGTGTCATCTGGTCACCTTCGGGTGTCATCTGATCTCTGACATGTATTCCACTACGTTATGATATATGTTTAGTATGTATATGTATATGTATATGTATATCAAGATATATCATCTTGCAAACTATTAATATCTGAAACTATCCGAAATGTATATTAAATGTTATTCCCTCACTGAGTTGGTTGAACTCACCTCTCATTTTTAATATTATTTCAGGTTCTTAGTTTCTGGGACTTTGTTGAGTGTTTCCGCTTCTTCAGTTCTGGTCGGTATGCCTTGCTTGTTCGCGAGGCTTGCCTTTCAGTTTTGATTTGATGTCTTAGACGCTCCACTATTATCTTGATTTGATTAAATTTGGATTTTGACAATGTAATGAGTATTATGAATTATTATTATTTTTGTTTTAATAACTATCATTTGGTTTTATCAGTTTTGAATAATATGATAGTTTTGAATATTATGAGCCGCTGCGTATTTTTGAACAAATTGTTCTTTTGATATGTCCGTTCTGAGGCTTAGCGCAGGCGGGGTGTCCTTTTGGCACCGCTCCTGCGTTGCCGGTCATGGACCCGGGATTCGGGTCGTGACACACAGCTTTTGTGCCTTGCCCATTCCCACAGCACTTTCGATTCATCCTTTACTAGCTTGGGATGCCGATCTACTCCTCAAGCTATATGATTTGAATTAATCATAACTATAAAATTAAGATAATTAAATGCTTGCATTTTTATCAGGTATAGAAACCACTGAATAGTAGAGCTCCAATACAAATGAAAAATGCTATGAAATTCAATAGAAGGGATTGGTCTCAAAACGTTCGAGTGCTGGAAAGAAATTGGTGAATTTACGAAACAAATGCTTTCAAATGCTCTCGTTAAGATGAGGATAGAGGAAACCAATCACTAGACCAACCAACTCAAGGAGGTCAACTCGTGAGCGAATACTGTTTTGCTTGCAATATCAATCCATAGGGAAAGATCCACAATCATAGACATGATCAGATTCAGAGATTAATACCTTTTTCCATAAAACAGGGTCGTTCTGGATGAGAGCAGATGATCTCGTAATCGAGAGGCCACCGCCAAAGGTTCACATTTTGCATTTACTCTCTTTGACATCAAGGCACTTTCCTCGAAGAAGTAATTCCGGGTTAGGCTGTTGAACTCGAATCATAAAATAATTCTTATTTCATCTTATATATATATATACTAATAAATTTATGATTCGAAATTTATAATTTATTTTAACTTATTTTTAAAAATATTAATTTTATGTTGTAATTTTAACAGATTAACTCAGGTTGATTCAAGTATTTTTTTATTTTTAAAATTAATTTTTTTTCTTAACTTTATCTTTTAATATTAGATTAATTGAGAATTTAACATCATTTATTTTAATTTACTTTATATGGAGTTACCACAGTTTTATAACCTATATCACAAGTTTTTCAGATTAGCTTGGTTGACCTGTTTTTTTAGGTTTTTTATTTGATTTTTTTTTTAATTTTATTATTCAACATTAGGTTGATTTATAAATTTGACTTCATAATTTTTTTTTTCTATATAGTTATCCCGATCTTGTGATCCGGGTTTACCAAATTAACCTGAATTGACTTGAGGTATTTTTTAAATTTAATATTGGATTAATTAAGAATTGTGTTTCATGTTTTTTTTATTTAATCTTTATGAAGTTATCACAGTTTCATGATCCAAGTCGCAGGTTAACTTAATTACTAGAGTTTTTTTTTGTCCTTGTTTTTTTTTAATTTCACTAATCAATATTGAGTTGATTGAGAATTATATATCATAATTTATTTCAATTTATTTTTTATGAGGTTATCTTAACCTTATGACTCGAGTCATGAATTTGGTTGGTTAACACAGATGGTTTTTAGTATTTTTTTTAATTGATTTTTTTTTAATTTTAATTTTTAATATTGAGTTAATCGAGAATTAAGATTCATAATTTTTTTTTAATTTTTTTTATATATGATTATATTAGTCTAATTATTAAGGTTTAACAGGTTAACTTAGTTTGATAATTGAATTTTATTTTAAATTTTATCTTTTAATATTGGATCGATTGAAAATTAAGTTTAATAAAATTTTTTATTTGTTTTTTACAGAATTATTATGGTCACATGACTTGGATTGAAAATTTAACAGGTTAATAAGAGTTGATCCAAGTAAATCCAAGTAGATCCATATATTTTCGTTTTAATATTTTTTAAAAAATATTATATTAATTTTTTTAATCAAACTATATTTTTATCTATTATTCAGATTATTTTTGAATTTGTAAAATTAACTATATTATATAATATTACTATAATAATTTTTTTAATCAAATTAAATTTTTATATATTGTTCAGATTGTTTTTGAATTTGTAAAATTAACTATATCATATAATATTAATCTTTATATAATTTGTTTTTAGAAAATATAGTAACCTGAATATTTTTTTAATATTAAATAAAAATTTGATGAGACCCGTAGGTAACGCAACAATCATGCAGTAAGCTACCACGCCAACAACAAACATACGAGTAATCTAATTAGTTTTTAATTAACATTCTCAATAATATTTATAATAACAACAATAATAACAATAATAATAAATTCAGTACATACAAGGCTGTAACCCATACACACCCAAAAAGGGGAGGCCATAGGGTGTCGTTTAGATTCCTTGTAAGCTCTTACTGCTACGTCTGTCGGAGAATAATTTTACCCGGTGAACACTACGTAAATCTCTCTTCTTAATTTTAATTTTAATTTTAGTTTAAATCTAGTTTCTCTCCCTGATCTCTCTCTAATTTTAAATTGCCCTCTCTTTCTCTCCTTTCCTCTCTTTGTTTGTGATAGATTGTAATTTAAATCGGTTAAATAACGAGTTTTTGTACTGTTTTAAGCTTGAATTATTGATGGGTTTTTTCCTATTTCTGCACGAATGGAGTTTCAACAGGCTTTGTTTCCACGGATGATTAGGTGAGGCCATGGCGGACTTACCGGGCTATATGCGTGCCTGTTTGCATACTGGCAAGCTTGCTTTCCTGGCCATTTTGGTTTCTGGAGGAATTGTGTTGCAAATTTTGGTTTGTGCTCTTTTCTTTTATAATCTCCTTTAAATTTTGTTATTGTTTAATGAGTATTTTTGTGGCCAAGTCAATCGTAATTTTCTTGCTTGTCATGGTTGGTGTTGCAGGCATGTGCCTTGTACAATAATTGGTGGCCGATGCTAACCGGTAAGACTAAGTGACTGCGAGTTTCTGTCTAAGATGATTGTATTTTGTTATTTTTGTTGATGATTATGATTGTCTTCTTCGCATTTTGTAACTTTGGATTTTGATTTCTTACCCAACTTTTTTTTTTTTGGTGTCATGGGCTCATGTCTGCATAATCTAGTTGTTGAAAGTTAGAAATATACCATGTTCCTGAAAATGCAAGGTTCATATTTACAAGAATCCCTTAATTTCCACTCACTATCAATTTCATATTGTACTCATGCGCGGAATCCTAAAAGATAGTCTAAAGCTTCTTTCTTTGGTTCTAAAGTATTCTACTCACGTGTAAGGAGATAAGTTGTGATTGAAAATATGGCCTCTGATAAATTGCATGCCCTCTATCATGCATGTTGTGCAAGAATTGTATCAGCTGAAGTTATGATTCTGGATGGACTAGTTGTCTAAATCTGAATTTGCTTAAGCATCCACTCTATTATTATGAGGTTTTTCCTTACAATTTCTAGTTGTGTCGACCAGCTAACTGAACCTATCCCTATTGTGCCATGCCTTTGTTACAAAACCCTAGCTCATCAAAACCCTTTCCAAATACTCACAACTCTTCACAATTGGCAAATTGGCCTGCTGACACTTTAGCAATTCTGACCATTATCATCTACTACATTCCTGGAGACGTAACCCTGCTTGACACTATTAGCACTAGTTCATTTTGTTCCAAGTGACCTGTAATGCTGGATACTTTTTTCTGTGCTCTTATATTAGTTCTAAACTTCTATTCTAGAACTAAAGTTGATATTTATGCATGTTAGAGGTTCTGGTGATTCTATCTACTTGTCATTGTTGCTTTCCTTGTAAATGAAAGCAAAGTATGCTATTTTCTTGTACCTTGCTTAACATTACTTTCTTGCTCAAGAACGAATATCACCAACCTGTTATCTGACCTCATTTAACCTTCCTAAATTATGTGCACATGGAACTGACAAGAGCATGCACACACTTTAATGCTTGCTTGAATGATTTTTATTTAGTTTTAAATTTTGCTCGTGTAGGTTCATACACTAGTCTCGGGAAAGTTATACTTCATATTACTATCTAGGAATAAGATTTGGCATATTCATTGTTGCTGGATTATGGCGTGTGGTGTTGATTGGTTTGAATTTGTACATATAATTATCATGTGATTTTGACTACTGAACATGCAAGACTGTTTTGGTTCTGCCTATTTAATTGAATTTGTTGTTAGGTTTTTTTCCATTTCCAATAGATGGTGCTTTGTATTCCTTCTGAATAATTTTGCATGCAGATAAATTTGATGCGTGAGGAAATGAGAGTGGCCTTTGTTTGTTATTAATAGTATCTAAAATTGAAATTAGCCATGATGATGACAACTCATTTTCTCTTACAGTAATAATGTATGTGCCTCTTCCAATGCCCTTGCTGTTCTTTGTGGGCTCTGATAGCTCCTCGCTTCTTACAGAATCTGATAGTGGGTAAGACTCTTTAACATTTAAATGATTCCAGGTCAGGATTTGACTTTTTGTCAGCTTAAAAATAAGTGCTAAAGCAGCTATTAATGTCATGCATAATGATTACTGATGAAACAGTTGGGTCAACGCAACGAAGTTCCTGACCGGAGCTTCAGTAATTGGAAGCATTGCAATACCAGTGATCTTAAAGCATGCTGATGTTATTGGCTGGGGAGCTCTAGCATTGGAGCTTTCATCATTCTTTGTTTTTGTGATTGCCATAATGTGTTACATAGGCACGAGTGATGAAGCTGATTACAGCATGCTCTAAGATACGGCCACTTGATTCATGTGTAAAAAAGTGTTGATTCTAGTGTTTTCCATGACTTTTCTTTCTTGTTACGGCGAGACTCACCTTGCTATACGTTACTGTTTAGCTAACAGGGTGTTCTAATTGAATGATATTTTCTGTACATGATGAGTGTCTTTACTGTGTTAGCACAATATTTAAATTTTTTCATGAGAAGCCAGTTTTTGGTGACCCGTTTCTGAAATCATCCTGCTTGTGAAAGAATGAATTGATTATGCTGTCTCCATTGGATGGATTCTCATGTATTTGCATATTTCAAAGCGGAATGTCATCTAATTGAAACTGGCAATATTCGTGCTCCGTGCAAAGAAATGCTGTGAATTTGCGTTTTGGAATGGTGAGGATTCAGGGATGGATGGACGTGTTTGCTGCTGTCATCAAGCACCGCACCCCGACCCGCAAATCTCTTACCCCGTAGGCTCCCAAGCAAAATCCATGATTTAATCATTGCTGTTCTCTAGCAAGTGTTTTTCTTTGTTTAAGTACTATTTTCAACTTCAATGGCAAGATATTAACACTTGAGAGATTCCTGTCTCATAACTCTTGCTTGCTAGGAATCTGAACGACTGACACCTATAAATTGCTGACATAAGCGTTGATCATGTCAACTAGTTAATTTTTTTTAAAAAAACTAAAAGACATGAGTATTCATTACCTTCAAAAAGAATAAAATAACTTAATTATTCATAAAAACAGAAAAAAATATTAAACTTTCTTATAGAGATTTTTTCATCCTTTCAATTTTTAAGCTCAATGAATGGCTTAATTACTCTTAAAATATAAAAATGAATCTTAAATTTACATCCAAAGGTTTTTTGTCTTTTCATTATAATTTTTTTTTTATATATAATCTTGTTCATTAGGGTTATTTTATAATTTTAAAAAAATGCATATCATCACATGGGTGACCCTGCATCCTTAACATGGGTGATCCTTAAACAGTAAGTGCAGAGTCACCTAGTAACCAAACGTTGTCTTATGTGATGCCGTTTGAATCGTCTAGGTGGCCTCTCCATGATATGGTAACGCGTGTGGCTAATAAATCTCTAGTTTTGCGTATATTAAGTCTGACTAAAAAAATATGTATATATCAAGTTTTACTCTTTGATAAAAAATATTATTTAAATAAAAATAACATTTCAACTCTTAAAACTATCTAATAAAAACTTTCTTCAAAAAGTCCCATTAAAGAAGGAATTTTATTATAATAAGGAATGTGTTTATGAATATAATAATTATGAATTAAGTCTTTAATGCTTCATCTTTCATAAACACCATTGTCCATATAAATATGATGTCTATATGGATTTCTAGTAATAGAAGTATGGTTTGCTTCACTTTGAGATAAGTCTCTGAGCATATTTTTCTCCTAGTTACTATTGTTGTTTACATCTACTCCTCAACAGGTTCGAGTGTTTGTATTTTTTTTTTGCTAATAAATACTTCATTTGATCTAATATCCGTGATTAAGTTCCTTGACCCCCACTCTTATCTTGAGGAATGAGAAATTGTTGTCTATACCTCTAGCCAACATGGATAATGTTCCTCAATGTCTAAAGTTTTACAAACCTAAATTATAGAGAGATAAAACTAAGGTTCTCAAGCATAAGATTATTGCCTTTAACTATAGAAAAAACTTTGATAGTTTATTAAATTTATTTTTTCATAAATTATCTTCTTAAAATAACCTAAAAGGATGTTTAGATACAAAAAAAATATCCTATATAGTGAAATTCTTATTAAATTAAAAGTTTTACTTTAAATAAGAATAAAAAAAACAACTAGAGAAATATAGAAAATTCTGAAATTCCTAATTTTAACTTGAATATGAAAACAACTAGCAAGCTAGCTACTCCTGTGTATATAGAATTTTAGAACAATCTAGAAAAATTTAAATCTGATTTAATAATAGAATAAAAAACTATGCTTGTTTCTAACAATGAAGAAAACTAATTATCCAAGAATAATGAAAATAGTGCCGCTGAAGTCGGTAGTCAATGAATCTTTGCACGTGGAGAGGTGTAACATTTATTAATTAGTTGACCATAGAGGTCTTGCGACCCGTTGCAGAGTGAAATATTTTACTGAAATATATTCTCTAGATTTTCCATATTTGTTTTTTAAAAATATATTTTTTAATATTTATTACTATAAAATATTTTATATTAATCAAAAAAATATTTTATAGTTAATTTTCAAACTTAATTTACTTACTAAAAAATATTTAACAAATAATAATTATTTTACAATATAATTTAACAATTTCAACTACAATCTTCATCTCATTGTCACCTTACAACCATACAACCATCTCTTTTATCATTGTCATCATTATTTTAATACCATTTTTTTAATCATTCCCACAACTATCTTTATCTAATCTCATTATTAATATTATCATCATCTCAAAACCATCACCTCTTTTTATTATTTTTATTATTATTTTTATTATTATTATCATCGTCTAGTGTGGAATTTGGTGATGAATGCAGAAATCGATGTTGGCTCATAATAATACATGGTCTTCGGTTTATTTTGATCAGTCAATGATTATTGTTTACTGCAAGCGGGTGTTCAATATTAAACAGAAAGCTAATGAGTATTTATCCACAATGAACAGCGAATTTCAAGCAAATAATTGACTTGCTAAGACGTTTTCCAATTTCACAACACAGCAAATACTTTCTACCAGCAGAGTAAACACCTATCATATTTATTTTTATATTTTAAAAAAATTTAAATTTTTTTTATTTTTTTATTAATTTTAAATTAATATTTTTTAAGTGTTTTCAAATCATTTCGATGTGCTATATCAAAAATAATTTTTTAAAAAATAAAAAATATCATTAATATGTATTTTGATACAAAAAAATTAATTGAAAAACAACCATAATTATATTATAATTGCAAGAACAATGATGAAAATGGCCAAAATCGTATGATGCTTCTCAGTATTTCACCCCAAATCTGAGCAAAACTCATGTTTAATGGAGTTGAAGCTGTTAAAACGCACCTTCATTTAGAAACAGGGAGCTACAAGGCTTCAACTTTCGAGAGTAAAAAGCCGGTGCGTCTTGAATCTGCTAGAGCATATAAATTGTATTCCTATCTACTTGTAATTGCGAATGAAGATATGATCATGCAGAGAAGTCTTTGCAAGCAAGAGATATATAAAGTCAGGATTTGGAATCGGCAGCATTCACAACATAAACCTTTTCGCTTCCACAGATGTATATACACACAGGTAGAAACACTGTGTTGACATGTAAGATCACACAAGAAGATTTATTAGTCATTTTATAATAGCAGGGGTCCTAATATTTTAGCCCAATCACAAACGGCGAGGGGAGGGGGGGGGGGTGATAAAATCACATGCTCGCAAAAGTTTGAACCACAAATTATGCATCACTAGCCACTGGTACTTTCTCATATCCTTCTAGCTCCTTGAATCTTTTTGGCAGGAAACAACGACCACCGAAGCGCTGCTGCAGGTAGACGATAGCAGCAAAAAGAAGGCCCACTAGAGGAATAATGAGATCCCAGGAAGTGGAATAATAATCTCCACCTGGTTCGGCATACATGTATGAACCATCAAAATCTTCAACATAGTAGTTAGCCCTGTATAGATCGTATGCATGTGGAAGCAATCGCACAAATGTGGTTCCTACGTAGAAGAAACGAGAGAGGGCATTTTCTGTGGAGTTGTGGAAAATGTTGAGGAGGATTTGAGGGAAGAGAAAACCATCGAGTACCAGACCACCATAAGATTTTAAATCCACCAAAAGGGAACGCTGATAAGTGCTGCTGTAAGCGTACTCCATGCCCTCACCGACCTTGTTGTTCCTCCAATTCACATACACAGCAATTAAACCTCCAGATATATAAAGTGGCAAAGACAGATAGAGTGTCCTCTTCTCAGCAGCCAAGAACGCCTTTGGCTTCCCATCAGCGAATCGTGCAGACCATACAAGCTGCAGAAGCCGGAACTGCAGCAGGAAAGCTACCATCGTGATTACCCTTACAATTACCTCATTCGCTTCCAACCATCCACCACTCTGTAGAACGAATGTTGTGCGACTTTCCTTTGGCACAAACAAAGCTTCAAAATTCAGCATTAGAGGGATCATGCGCCCGAGAGTAAGGACTAGAAGCATGATAAGTGAGATGAAAGGGAAAACAGCGGGATGCTTTTTCACATACAAGATCTGGTATCCCACAAAGACACAAACGAGAGTATTAGAGATCAAAGACATGATGATCTCCAGATCCATCCTCCGTATTGACTCCCTCGAATATGAAACTGCAGAAAAAGAAAGAGGCTCGAAGTACAGAGGATCGGATTTTTTCCCTGTGTATTCAATGGTTCCCTGGATATAATCATTTGAATCTACTGGAGGGAACTGGACATTTATAAGAATCTTACAGTCCATTGAATCATTATCTGATGTCCGACTGTCTGAGTCAAGATATCTGCAGCCCACCATACAAAGTTTTCCTGTTTCAGCATCATAAATTCCTTCAGAGAAGACTTGAGCATGAGTAGTCTCATTCAGCTGGACGCTCATGCTGTAGCTGATGCTCTGTGGGATGCTGTGGTTGGTTTTTCCTTTAACCGGAGAGTAAGCATCCCCCAAGTTTTGTCGAGAAATTTGATCACCCACAGCGATGGGCCAAGAGGAGCCCCATCCTATTCTTCTTCTCTTGGAGTCCCTGACCACCATATTGAAGTCCATGTCATTCGAATTTGCATCTGGATGCTGCTTTCCTTTGTTCTTTATGGGCTGCTTCCCTGAGCATGACGTTCTTGCTTTATCAACAACAGTGTACTGGTACTTCGACCCGGGGATCGCAGCTACAAAATTATCATGACTTCGAAACATGATCGTGTTGAAGTAACCCAGATCATTCTCACGTTTGATACTCCAAATATGCCCCATCATACCACTAGTATTTCTGATTGACCAAACGGCAGGGAATCTGAAACTCAACCTCACTGAACAATCCTCAATATGAGATTTATTGAACGAGATGGCTGAATTCGAGATTCGACAGCCAACAACACATAGCTGATTCTTCTTCACATCCCATGATCCTTCCGCAACCAATGTTGTGTTTGGAGTGAAGGGTTGGTAATAATCAGCATAGCTACTGTTGGGGAATTCTATCAGGAATCTCAAACTTCGTTTATCTTCTAAACATTGAATTAATTTCAAGGACATGATTTGTGGTAAATATCCAACACCCTCACCAAAAGGATTGCAACTACTTGTGGAGTTGCAACCCCTTGAATACTCCAGTTTAAAAAAAGTATGCCAACGAGAGAATGCATTGCAAATACGTGTACTCAGCTTTAAGCTTAGTGACAAACTCTTTGGAACATCAATACCCCCGGTACAGACATGATCGAGTGCTTTTCCAACCTCAGTGAACTCGTACTTATTTTGAGGGAACATCAACAAGGAGATTGGCTTAAAATATCCTGAATCACCAGCAGTACTCGAGCTTTCCAGTACTCCCCTCACCAAACTACTGATAGTGCTTGAATTTCTAACTTCATCAAGCTTAAGTAGAGCGGCAAGAACAAGATGTTTACCCTCTTCTGAGTAAGTAGAACCAGAGCCCACCATGCAAAGCTTGCCGGTAGACATTGACCAGAACCCTTCTACTTCAAAACTCAAAGAACCCCTCGGAGATCTGTCGCCGTACATGTAATACTCCATATCCGAGGTTTTCAGGATCAAACTCGCCTCAACCTTAAAGACACCATCAACATCAGTACTATAGACACTGTGGGTATGAATGAATAGCTCTTTCCTGTTACTCGATGGATAATAATAACGAGATGAGTTTGGATGATTCAATATGTCTTCCCCACCAAGAAAGTACCCACCTTGCTCTGCAGCAAAAGGGATGGTGGTGATTTCGGGAACATCATTGGGAGTTGATTCAGGGACAATTGAGGCACAGTGTTTGTTGTAATTAGGGATGTCAAGTTTGGAGGAAGAGACCATGGGGGTGTAAAAGGTGGTCGAAAGGAGCAAGAACATTGCCACGTGAAGCCATGGTAGATAACACCATGTGCTTGGAGAGGAATTAGAGGTCATCATCCGATATTTCTTGGACAATGAGGATGGTAAGGCTGGTCTGAACATCTGGTGGTATGAAGCAGCGTATATATACTAGACTAGAGGTAGCAGTAATCCGGCAAAGTTTTCTTTCTTTTAACAACCACTCAGGATTGGAAACCTCATCTTGACTTGCAATAGTCTGAGTCTACGCCAATGGGGAACATTACAGCACTCGGCATTGACTCCTGACAAGTGACAGCTGAGAGTGTCTTTGGGGACCAAAGACTTGTGCACAAGACTTGGAAATTTCCCACCACCCACCCCATGTTATAAAAGTCTATTTTTGCACAGGAACAGAAGACTTTGAAATTTCAGCAGCGAAGACTTAAAACAATAGCCAATATCGATGCTCAATGAAACTAGAGAGCAGGGTCATTGCCAAAGGGAGCTCATTATCTCTAGTGCGAGCTTGAATTGACACTCTGTTTACATTAGTTTTATTTTTTTTATTTTTATCTAAACAAGCTTTTTAAAAACGTTTAATTCCATGTCAAAACTATAGTTTCGTTCCTAATCATTAATGGATTACATAATTTATCAACTCTCAAGTCTGAGCAACAATTTCAATCAAGTAATCAACTTGCTAAAAAATCTTTCAATTTTGGTTTAATGAATTTTTGAATTAGATTGAATAGCAAGAACATGTATAAATTGTTTTCCTCGCTATTTGTGATTGATCAAGGCCCTGCTCATCTTACTGCTACTATTTCCAGCAAAATCACTTTGGAAAACTACATCAGCTCTTTAAATCATCTCCATAATTTATGCTAAGAGCTCTAGCTCTACAAACTACCGCCTGAACATTAGAAGATTTATCCACGCTGCTACCATTCCAACTCCAGTGGCAAATGAGTTAAAAAAAAAAAACTGAGTCAACTGGACATCTCGCCACCGAATTATGTTGCAACTAAAACTACTAATTTATAATACACAACACATGTCGATATGATTATGCTATAAAACCTACACAGCATAATTATGACTCTAGTCTTTGAACTTTACTCCTCTTCTCAGGTTGAAATTAACACTATATATTATGTTAAGTTAATTTTTTTGTGTTTGATTTAATTCGTTAATGTTAAATTTTTTTTATTTAGTTATTAGATTTTTATGATACGGATCTCAGGTTTGATGGGTTGACCTGATTTAACGAGTTATTTTTTTCATTTAGTTTAGTTTGTTAAAGTTAATTTTCTTTCTATTTAATTATCAGACTTTCATACTTTCATGACACGTATCCTGGGTTTAACGGGTTAACTTGGTTTGATGGGTTAACCCAGTTAATTCTGGGTAAACCCATCATTTTTTTTATTTAGTTATCAAACTTTCATGACGCAAATCCCAGGTTTTACGGGATAACCTGGTTTAAAGGGTTAACCCAATTAATTCATTTTTTTTCCTTTTCTTCGTAAGTTTTTTCCTTTTTGTTGATTTTTTTTTGTTTTTTTTTTAATTAGTCTATTTAATTATCACATTTTTATGACACGATCTTATAGCCAAACCCACATCCAATATTCTTAAGTCCGGTGTTGCAGTCAGGTTCACTTAAACTTGGGTCATGCAAGTTTAATTTTATTATTAATATTATAAATATTATTTTTAGGTCAGGCGTTGTAGTCAAACCCAAGATTCTTGGGTATGGCCTTGCAAAAAAACCCAAAACTTTTAAATTTTTATACAAAAAAAATAGCCCGCGACATCGCGCAGGCGTCTAGCACCAAACAAGGCTTGTTGGGTAGCCAAAAAGGTATGATAAAAAAAAAAAAAAAAAAAAAAAGCCATTTTGACTTCGATGAGACTTTCTAGTTTTCTTCATATTGATGTTTACAAGGCGCAACCCGTAATTTTTTTTATCCTTAATTTCCTTCTCATGTGTGCAAGATACACACATGAGAAAGAAATTAAGTTCCCTGGTTTTATAAAAAAAAATCCTGGACTTAACTGAACCGAACTAAATTTCAGTTTGGTCTGGTTTATATTTTTCCTAGTGCAAGCTTGAAATTGCACGCTGTTGTTTAGCCTTGCAATGTTTATATCTATGCCTGTTTTTAAATCTGCTGATATCCAGGTTAAAAACCTTAAAATCTACACACACACACATACATATAATGGTTACATAATTTATCCACAATGAACAGCGAATTTCACAACAGAGCAAAGACTTTCTACCAACGGAGTAAACACTTGACATCTACCTTTTGAGTGCAAGAACAATGATGAAAATGGCCGAAATCGTATGATGCTTCTCGGTATTTCACCCCAAATCTGAGCAAAGACTCGTGTTTAATGGAGTTGAATCTGTTAAAACGTACCTTCATTTACTAGAAACAGGGAGCTACAAGGCTTCAACTCATGTTAGGATATAAATTGTATTCCTATCTACTTGTATTGCGAATGAAGATATGATCATCCAGGGAAGGCTTTGCAACGAAGAGATATATAAAGTCAGGATTTGGAATCGGCAGCATTCACAACATAAACCTTTTCGCTTCCACAGATGTATATACACACAGGTAGAAACACTGTGTTGACATGTAAAATCACACATGAAGATTTATTAGTCATTTTATAATAGCAGGGGTCCTAATATTTTAGCCCAATCACAAACGACGAGGGGAGGGGGGGAGTGTGGTGATAAAATCACATGCTCGCAGAAGTTTGAACCACAAATTATGCATCACTAGCCACTGGTACTTTCTCATATCCTTCTAGCTCCTTGAATCTTTTTGGCAAGAAACAACGACCACCGAAGCGCTGCTGCAGGTAGACGATAGCAGCAAAAAGAAGGCCCACTAGAGGAATAATGAGATCCCAGGAAGTGGAATAATAATCTCCACCTGGTTCGGCATACATGTATGAACCATCAAAATCTTCAACATAGTAGTTAGCCCTGTATAGATCGTATGCATGTGGAAGCAACCGCACAAATGTGGTTCCTACGTAGAAGAAACGAGAGAGGGCATTTTCTGTGGAGTTGTGGAAAACGTTGAGGAGGATTTGAGGGAAGAGAAAACCATCGAGTACCAGACCACCATAAGATCTTAAATCCACCCAAAGGGAACGCTGATAAGTGCTGCTGTAAGTGTACTCCATGCCCTCACCGACCTTGTTGTTCCTCCAATTCACATACACAGCAATTAAACCTCCAGATATATATAGTGGCAAAGACAGATAGAGTGTCCTCTTCTCAGCAGCCAAGAACGCCTTTCGCTTCCCATCAGCGAATCGTGCAGACCATACAAGCTGCAGAAGCCGGAACTGCAGCAGGAAAGCTACCATCGTGATTACCCTTACAATTACCTCATTCGCTTCCAACCATCCACCACTCCGTAGAAGGAATGTTGTGCGACTTTCCTTTGGCACAAACAAAGCTTCAAAATTCAGCATTAGAGGGATCATGCGCCCGAGAGTAAGGACTAGAAGCATGATAAGTGAGATGAAAGGGAAAACAGCTGGATGCTTTTTCACATACAAGATCTGGTATCCCACAAAGACACAAACGAGAGTATTAGAGATCAAAGACATGATGATCTCCAGATCCATCCTCCGTATTGACTCCCTCGAATGCTGACGGTAAAATGAAGCTGCAGAAAAAGAAAGAGGTTCGAAGTACAGAGGATCGGATTTTTTCCGAGTGTTTTCAATGGTTCCCTGGATATAATCATTTGAATCTACTGGAGGGAACTGGACATTTATAAGAATCTTACAGTCCATTGAATCATTATCTGATGTCCGACTGTCTGAGTCAAGATATCTGCAGCCCACCATACAAAGTTTTCCTGTTTCAGCATCATAAATTCCTTCAGAGAAGACTTGAGCATAAGTAGTCTCATTCAGCTGGAAGCTCATGCTGTAGCTGATGTTCTGTGGGATGCTGTGGTTGGTTTTTCCTTTAACCGGAGAGTAAGCAGCCCTCAAGCTTGATGAAATCACAAAGCTGTTTTGTCGAGAAATTTGATCACCCACAGCGATGGGCCGAGAGGAGCCCCATCCTATTCTTCTTCTCTTGGAGTCCCTGACCACCATATTGAAGTCCATGTCATTCGAATTTGCATCTGGATGCTGCTTTCCTTTGTTCTTTATGGGCTGCTTCCCTGAGCATGACTTTCTTGCTTTATCAACAACAGTGTACTGGTACTTCGTCCCGGGGATCGCAGCTACAAAATTATCATAACTTCGAAACATGATCGTCTTGAAGTAACCCAGCTTATTCTCACGTTTGATACTCCAAATATGCCCCATCATACCACTAGTATTTCTGATTGACCAAACAGCAGGGAATCTGAAACTCAACCTCACTGAACAATCCTCAATATGAGATTTATTGAACGAGTTGGCTGAATTCGAGATTCGACAGCCAACAACACATAGCTGATTCTTCTTCACATCCCATGATCCTTCCGCAACCAATGTTGTGTTTGGAGTGAAGGGGTGGTAATCATCAGCATAGCTACTGTTGGGGAATTCTATCAGGAATCTCAATCTTGGTTTATCTTCTAAACATTGAATTGATTTCAAGGACATGATTTGTGGTAAATATCCAACACCCTCACCAAAAGGATTGCATCTACTTGTGGACTTGCAACCACTTGAATACTCCAGTTTAAAAATAGTATTCCAACGAGAGAATGCATTGCAAATACGTGTACTCAGCTTTAAGCTTAGTGACAAACTCTTTGGAACATCAATACCCCCGGTACAGACATGATCGAGTGCTTTTCCAACCTCAGTGAACTCGTAGTTATTTTGAGGGAACATCAACAAGGAGATTGGCTTAAAATATCCTGAATCACCAGCAGTACTCGAGCTTTCCAATACTCCCCTCACCAAACTACTGATAGTGCTTGAATTTCTAACTTCATCAAGCTTAAGTAGAGCGGCAAGAACAAGATGTTTACCCTCTTCTGAGTAAGTAGAACCAGAGCCCACCATGCAAAGCTTGCCGGTAGACATTGACCAGAACCCTTCCACTTCAAAACTCAAAGAACCCCTCGGAGATCTGTCGCCGTACATGTAATACTCCATATCCGAGGTTTTCAGGATCAAACTCGCCTCAACCTTAAAGACACCATCAACATCAGTACTATAGACACTGTGGGTATGAATGAATAGCTCTCTCCTGTTACTCGATGGATAATGGTAAAGAGATGAGTTTGGATGATTCAATATGTCTTCCCCACCAAGAAAGTACCCACCTTGCTCTGCAGCAAAAGGGATGGTGGTGATTTCGGGAACATCATTGGGAGTTGATTCAGGGACAATTGAGGCACAGTGTTTGTTGTAATTAGGGATGTCAAGTTTGGAGGAAGAGACCATGGGGGTGTAAAAGGTGGTCGAAAGGAGCAAGAACATCGCCACGTGAAGCCATGGTAGATAACACCATGTGCTTGGAGAGGAATTAGAGGTCATCATCCGATATTTCTTGGACAATGAGGATGGTAAGGCTGGTCTGAACATCTGGTGGAATGAAGCAGCGTATATATACTAGACTAGAGGTAGCAGTAATCCGGCAAAGTTTTCTTTCTTTTAACAACCACTCAGGATTGGAAACCTCATCTTGACTTGCAATAGTCTAGTCAACGCCAACGGGGAACATTACAGCACTCGTCATTTACTCCTGTGACCTGATTAAGACAAGTGACAGCTGAGAGTGTCTTTGGGGATCAAAGACTTGTGCACAAGACTTGGAAATTTCCCACCACCCACCCCATGTCATAGAAGTCTATTTTTGCACAGGAACAGAAGACTTTGAAATTTCATCAGCGAAGACTTAAAACCCCAACATGCAGTAAAAGATAAGAAGACAGACAACCACCCGAAGCAGCTTCTCCGTGCATTCATCAGTAATTCTATCTCTCCACAAATTTCTAGCCCGAAATGCAAGGTTAGGAGATAAGTTAGTCTGGATCACTGTCGACATTTATTATACTGTATTTTCCAGGTGCAGACCAATAGCCAATATCGATGCTCAGTGAAACTAGAGAGAAGGGTCATTGCCAAAGGGAGCTCATTATCTCCAGTGCGAGCTTGAATTGACACTCTGTTTACATTAGTTTTATTTTTTATTTTATTTTTATCTAAACAAGCTTTTAAAAAACGTTTAATTCCATGTTAAGACTATAGTTTCCTAATCATTAATGGATTACATAATTTATCAACTCTCAAGTCTGAGCAACAATTTCAATCAAGTAATCAACTTGCTAAAAAATCTTTCAATTTTGGTTTAATGAATTTTTGAATTAGATTGAATAGCAAGAACATGTATAAATTGTTTTCCTCGCTATTTGTGATTGATCAAGGCCCTGCTCATCTTACTGCTACTATTTCCAGCAAAATCACTTTGGAAAACTACATCAGCTCTTTAAATCATCTCCATAATTTATGCTTAGAGCTCTAGCTCTACAAACTACCGCAAACCAACAGCAAAATGTTAGTGGCCACATGCTCCATAAATCACTCGTTGTCGTGAGAAAAAAAATGTCAATGAACAATTTTTTTTATTCGTGTCACGTGATTTAAAAGAGTTGGATGGAAGGGTAAAAACATTAACAGAATATATTATAGAGGGGTAAACTTCATAAAAAAACTTGCACAATGAAACAAAAATCAATAATAATAAAAAAATAATGCAAGGATAAAATATCATGGGTTAAAGTGGAGAAGAGGAAACAAATGGCCTCTGGCCTAGTTTTAAGAAAAGAAGAGTGAAATAAAAAATTATTTAGTCTTAAGAGTTGTTCATACTTTACTAACATTTTCCTTTTCTTTTACCACTTGATAATTCATTAAAATGGAACGAAGAAAGACATATATTTATAAATGATAAAAGTATACTTGGTTGCAGAGGCACAGTAAAGACAAAATAAATATATTTATAGGTTTAGAATGATTTTTTAAAAAAAATATATAAAAAAATAACTTTGGACCAACATTCTATCCTTTTTAATGAGGACCAACCATTAATATTCTCACTAAGTATTAATTAATTATGCCAAGCCATTATCCAAACTATAGTTATTAAATCTAGATCGACCCAGCAGGTTGACCTGGAACCTGGTTGATTTGGTGGCTAAACTAGTTTGAGTAAGATAAAAGATTGGGACAAGCAAACTCGGCAAAGCTCAACTGACCCACCGGGTTGACTCGTGACCCAGGCAAACTGGCAAAAGCCGGTTGAGATCTTTTTTTTTTTTTTGCAAATATATTTTTTCTCTTAGCTAGAGACCTTTTTTTTTTAGTTGGTTATTAATCCTTTTTAAATTTTATTATATAAATATTAGAAGAATATTTTATTTTTTAAATGTGAGATTTGAAACCCTATAATATATATACTCTATGTTCACAAGAAAAAAATTATTTTTTCAATATGAAATTTGAAACCCTTTATTATATATATTCTATTTTCATAAGAAAAAAATATATTTTTTTAATATGTAATAAAAAATATTTTTTATTTAAATATTTAAACTTCAAAGAATAACATATTAACATAGTATTTTTTTAATTCTGAGATACATAATCTCTTGAAATAATTTTTAAACTTCATTATTTATAACATATAAAATATAAAAATATTTATTTTTATTTATTTTTTCAGGTTGATTCGGGTTGACCCCAATCAACCTAGATAACCCAAAATCCAGCTCTTTGACTCAGATTGACTCGGCAAGTTGACCTGAAACCTAGTTGATTTGATGGCTGAACTAGTTTAGGTGAAACAAAAGATCGGGACAAGAAAAAACCCGGCAAAGCTCAACTGACCCGATGGGTTGACCCGTGACCCAAACGACTTGACAAAAGCTGGTTGAAATCTTCTTCTATTTTTTTTGCAAATATGTTTTTTCTCTTAGCTAGAGACCCTTTTTTTAATTTATTTATTTTAGTTGATTATTAATCCTTTTCAAATTTCACATAAATGTTAGAAGAATGTTTTATTTTTTAAATGTGAGATTTGAAGCCCTATAGTATGTATACTCTATGTTCACAAGAAAAAAATTATTTTTTCAATGTAGAATTTGAAACCCTTTATTATATATACTTTATTTAAATTAAAAATGTTTTTTTTACATATTAAAAAATATATTTTTTTTAATATATAATAAAAAACATTTTTAATTTAAATACTTCAACTTCAAATAATAACATACTAACATAGTATTTTTTTTAATGTGAGATACATAATGTCTTGAAATAATTTTTAAACTTCATTATTTATAATATATAAAATCTATATTTACATATATTGTTTCTTAATTTTTTCATGTGAAATATTAAAATTTTTATTTTTATTTATTTTTTTAAATTAGTTTAAGTTAATCCAAATCAATCCAGATAACCTATCACTTCTGATAACTATAATCCAAACAATGGGCCTCCTTGCCTCTTTCCCTGCTCATATGTGTGTGTCTATATATATATATATATATATATATATATATATATATATATATATATATATATATATATATATATATGTGGCACCTCTACTTACAACATCTCCCACCCTTTACAAATTCCACACCCCAGCAGTTAATTTATCATTCAAAGAATATAATAGGGATAAATCAAGATTACAGTGAGTGATCAATGGTCACACTATTGTTCAAAAATAAAAACAAAAACAAAATCCCTGGCGTCACTGGTTATTCAAACACAAAATATTGGCCATGTATATAGTTATTTTGCGAGCTGAGGACATCATTATTTCCCAGAACGCTTACTGCACAAGGCATAAGCTAATATATCAAATTAAACTCATGAACATAAATTTCTCAAAAGCAAACAGGCTAGAAGTTAGATAACCATGAGCTATTCAATCTTTGAAAACCCACCTGAATGCTACATAGAAATCAACTGGAAATAGAAAAGCTGGATTAGATCAAACTTGATTTTGGATTACTCTCTGCTACCTTGTGTTTATGTCAGTCAATTGAAAGAAAGAACCATGCATAGTAATCTATCTAATCTGGCAAGTCTGGAAAAATTACAGGCTGCATAACTGAGACAATTCAATGTTGATTAAGGTTGCAGAGGATACAACCTCCAACATCTACTTGCCGACAATCAATTTTGCTCTTGCGTGGCCCTTGTTGATCTGGAACTGGTCGGCGAGGCCAAAATGAGCCATCAATAGCCAAACAAAAGTAATAAGCTCTCCACCTTTACTTACTTGTTGGGCATGGGCATATGCTCTGCAATGGCCTGCCGCGTATGACAATAATTCCACCCACACTTTGCTCAGTAACTCCCATTTCTTGTCCTGCCCTTGTAGAAGCTTGGCCAGCTTACTTGCATCAAACAACACGGACTTGCTTCTATCTCCTTTCACGTCGACTGGCGCTACCTCTGTGTTCACATCAAGAATGTTCTTACATGCTCCCCGTTCTTTATTGGACCCCAAATCCCTTCTTTTGAAAAACCTTTCAGCTTCAGCACAGGTGTCTCGAAATCTTATTTTACCGATACCAGCCACAGCTGCCATCATGGCCGGCTGCATAATTAGAAGATACATCATGTAATCTGAAAGAAGCTTACTGAGTTCTTTTTCGTCGTATCTCTGATCTGTACTATCGTAGGAGTTGCACAGGCAATCTAAAAAGAGCTTGCAGAAACCTTTATTATCCGATCCCTGATCGGAATTATCATCGGTGTTGTACAGGAGCTCAGTCGCTATGTGCCACAGAAGAAGACTCTCATCATAAGTGACATTCACAGCGTAGGGCATTAGTTCATCCTTGAGTTTTTTATCCCAGTCATTGTCCTGGAGTGCCAAATTACCTCTAGCTGAGCATATTGTCTTGGCATCTTCTGGATCATCTGCGATACCGGATTTCTTTTGCAGCTCATCAAAGATAACTTTCCAAAGTTCATCAGTGAATCGCTTGTTGGACACATGAAATATCCCATCAACAAAATCCTTGAGACCCAAAAAAACAAGAACTTTGTCTTTGAAAATGCCTATCCTGCTTTTAGGTCTGTTGACACAGTATCTTATCAAATTATAGCCTTTGACAGACTTGGACCAACTGCGGAAACCCATGTGCTTAAAGATGGCACGTTTGCCGTTGAAAAGAGGCACTTTCCAAGCAGAGAAAAAGGCCGTACAAGATTTCCAGCAAGAATCGGGCTGCTTCTCAGACTTCTTGAGATTAGCCACGGTCCAGTCAGAGAAAATGGCCCTGATGAAGGCTATTGTATCAAGCCAAATGGAACCCAACAACAATAAATATGTAAATTTAACATCAAGCGGGTGAAATTTATCCTTCTTGACATTGAAACGAAATAACGCAAGGGCTACCAAAACCAAAGTGAAGGAGAAAAGGCGGAAAACATATCCAATTATGGAGTGCACAACAACAGCCTTTGTGAAGAGAACTTCATAGATGAAGTTGAGCTCTACCTCTATTACTTTCAAAGCATCCTCTGCATCAATGCTGAGGAAGAACTTTCGACTGTCATTCCGATCCTTGAAGCTGAAGATTAGATCAACAATCAGTCCTTTGAAAATGTTGAAGTAGTAATAAGCTTTTTGCACAACCTCGAGATCATCTTTCAGTTTTCTTTTTTGAATATCGCGAGCACTAGCCTGCATTTGTTTATCAGGCTCCTCTATTATTATTATTTCTGTCGGAATCTTGGCCTCGATCTTTGAATCATATTCCTCCATGAGCTTGGCATAGTTGGGTCCCGGATCTGGATCTTCTAGCATAGAGTCACGAAACTGATCCATGCTTGCACGGTATAAAGAATATGTTCGCTCGAAATATTTGATTACACCAGCAATAAACAGGAGCACTGTTGGGATCCATACCTTGTCAGTAGTAAGATTCAGGATGAGGACATAAAGGGTAGCAAAGCCTTGAGTTGCGAATGTAAGCATGTGCCTAAGCCAGAGCTCGTTATCCTCGAGAGCAAAAGCGGTGATGGTGTCCGGGCCACCAAGGTGCACCAAAAGAAATGGAGCCCAAAACGCCAGAAGCTCATTGTTGTCTTCATACTTGGAGTCGGTGGTTCTTTGGCTGGTGGAGATGTGCCCTATCGCGAAGTTTGCCACTGTATCTGCCAGCAAGTAACCCGACCATATCAAGAAAATAACTAACTTGTGGGAAGTGCGTTTCCTCCAGGAGGCAAACAGTATGAGAAAGACCTGCAAGGAGAGGCTTGCAAGAATAGCAGATCTGATATTCCAATGATCCCATAGCCTCTTGACGCTATCTGGTATGGGTTTTCTAAAGCTAATTGAGAGATGCATAGGTGGTTCTAGCAAGAAGCAGCAAGAACTGGGATTGAGCAATTGTATTCGCTATCCACCATAGTCAAGTCAAACTCTTTATCCAAGCACAGTTCGGTGACTGCAAATAATGCAAGGTCCCACGTCAAAAGTTCAAAGTTAAAAAGCAAGCAAGAAAGAAACAAAAGATTCTGCCGGTGGGAACTTTTATCATCAGGTGGGGACTAACTTGCAATAAATCAATTAATTATATGAGAAAGAGAAATACATATAATTCTCACTGTAGCGCACAAGCAGGGGTTGCGCATGTATTAAAACGTAAACTACATACGGCGTGAATGTAGCATATACGCAGCCTATCACATGCAAACCTATTAAAATACCAGTTCTTGAACATTTCAGCTCCCTACCCAGCAAAAATACAATACAGTTCACAGAAACAAAAACAATAGTTGAACCTAATATTTCATATAATATAAAAAATAAAAAGGCAACAACACCCAATAGAATCACCTAATTTTTATAGCAGAAAATTTTACAACTAAAAAAATTAATCTCAACATCAAAATAATTTGTTACAATAAAGAATATCAGTTTATTTATAAATTAATTAAATTACATGGTAAACATCTAACAAATTAAATTTGTTGATGGGCTTGCATCATTAAAACCACAGGTATATCGTCATAGTGCATGATAAACACGGCCATCCTTTTCTATAGCAATGTCCAAATGTTGAGACTCCTCAACCTTCTCAAGTGAAGAATGGTACAATGAAAATCAAGTATTGAAAACACCAAGCATAGCATCGTCAGTAGCATCATGAATTGTGGTCACAGCTCTCCGATCCTTATGTACTAAAAAATTCACCTAATATATTAGAAAAGATTATATTATTGTTTTAAGATATAAATAAAAAATTTATTACATGCTAAAAAAATATCCATATATATCAATATATTATATTTTGGTACACGAGGCTCGTAATTATTTGAATTATATGCAGCTGACAATGTGTCATATAAACATCTTGTAATATGTTTCTATATTGGTGTTATGAATTATCATGTTATATTCATGAACAAAGGCATAGATAGATTTAACTCATTAAGCAAATATAATTATGTAAATATATAATATCTCTTTCCATGCCACAAATCACATATTGTGTATAAATCAGTGACAAATCTTCTGCTTCTTTACCTCAATAATTAGTAGCATGTAGGATATTAAGTGTGTCAACATCATTAGATATGTGTTAACATTATCAAAAAAAAAAAATCTTGATTTTAATTAATCTGATCATGCATATCTTACATTCACAATCTATAAGTTGTGCATTACTATTGTGTGCCAGAGTGGGAATTATTGTTCCAGGAATGCTAGTTTAGGAAACAAATTTTCCCACCGTAGGAAAATACTCGATATATTGGACATTGTCTTGTTATGTTATTGGTGTTAATGAATGAATTAATATGTGACTGCTAAGGCTTCTTTTTGTTTATATAACAATAATGTAATGACTGCTAAGGCTTCTTTTTGTTTATATAACAATAATGTAAATCTCCAGTGACCTTAAGGTTTGTAAAACTCAAACCGGTGATTTCTTGCATAGTTTTAAAACTCAGCTTGGTCCAAGACCCAGGTTCCGGGTTTTGACCGGGTCAGCCGGATTGTTTTTTTTAGAAAAATCAAAACGATGTTATTTTAGTAAAAAAAAAAATCACCGGGTTTGCAACCAGATCTTGTCGGGTCAATCACGTCAACCTGTTGAGTCAACCAAGTTACACTAGGTTTTTTTTTTTGTTTTTTTTAATCCAACTTAATTTTAGCTCTGAATTGATCAAATCCTGAATTACTCACTAGTTTAATTTTCAAAACTATAATATCTGAAAAATAAATTTAAAATCTGATACTAACCATTATTAATCGCGTGGCAGGGAATCCTCCTACAGCTAATCAGACAAAAACAGTAAAAATAGCAGATCAAAAATTGATCATGTGCTTTGATTATTCGTGAGGGAGGCATTCCAGTCATGTACTCGTGATGAAGTCCAGTGAAGTAGCTTTAAAGAAAAAGAAACCAAGTGACTAGCCCATGGGCGTCAAAAAGTAGCTTCGGTTCCTTCTGTCCACTCTTGTGCGCTATTTGAATTTCTTGTACCTGTATTATCATAAGTTTTTTTAAAATAAAACTATCCTGTTTAATTTTCCATTTCAGAAATACTTTTTTAATAAAAACTGTTTTACTTCTAATTTGGCGAACTAATCCAGATGAGTTAATTTTAAGTACACAACAAGGAGTTCAGGGACATGTTTTGAATTAGACGTGGACATATGAGACACTTGGATTGGATCAAATGTCAGGTCTTGCAATTTAATATGGTAAAAGATGGCCTGCAATGTTTTCCTTTCTTTTTCAACACTTGATTTCTTGTTTATTCCATTCTTCAACAGTTTGGCGTAGCAGTATGTTTTTATGTGGAAATTAGCAGATGACTCGGTGCTTGCACACCGACTCGGATAGAAACCTGATGCCACCCTAAAAAGCTCGATTCCAGACATGATGCATTTCCCCCCTCCATCATTCTAGATGAGTTTCCTAGTAGACAATATATTTCTTATGTTGTTTATATCACATAAAACATGAAGATGACTTTTTTTCTTCTTTTTTCCCAGGATTAGAGATCGCTATTTCATTACAGAAACATGGCTCATAGGCAATAAACAAAGGCTACACAAAGGACTGTCTATAGCTTTGAGAGCGAAGGCCCAGAACAATCGAAGCAGAAATGAGAGGTCATGAGGATTGTCCAAATTAGGCCTACCAGAATAAATAATTTTCATGTGTTCTCACTTTTATCCTTCACTAGCAAGACCTTGCATATGAAATTTAAGTGAACTCCATACTGATGCAGCAAAAAAAACAAAATCGACAAATCCCAGCTAAATTCATCACCAAAAAAACCTTTACTTAAAAATTTTCCTGAACTTGGCCAAATTAATCAAGGAAAAGTAGTAGCAGCAAGCAATTTTCATAAAGATAAGAAAACTAGGTTTGTGGTTTAAAAGAAGCAACACCCGTTTTTCTGAGCAACAATTTTACACCCAAGAGGAAAAAACAAACAAATCAGATGAACGCAAAACACCCATGATATTTTGAAGAAAAAAAAGAAAAGGTTAATAAAGGTGATGTAGGGAAGATGATTGTTGAAAAGTTCCAACAAAAGAGAATGAAACACAACTGCCCATCTTCCCAAAGAAATCAATATAGCAGGGAACTCTTTCGGATTCAGAGTGCATTTATTATAGCACTGCGCCGATACACACAATCCCTGCTTACTGCCATGACTCTTTCATTACAGAGAATACTACTACTAATTGATTAGCCCCACAGCGTTAACTATTAACCAAGATCAATGAACAGATTATAAATCTAAATAAAAACCACGACACAAATCAAACAGAAAAAGGAAAGAAATGGGAGACGTTAAACGGCTTCTTACTTTCAGTTCCTTTGGAATTCATCCAAGTGACGGGATATATAAAGGTAGAAGTAGGGTTTCAATGGCCTCAACGTATTGACTAAATTGCCCTGGACATTACTAAAGTGTAGTAGTCTTGGGCTTGGTTGAATTAAACAAAAAATTAGTACAAGGGCCCAATTAAAAACTCTTTGTTTAGTTTATTAACTAGATAGCTGGCTCCCAGCAGGCCAGCCGATTTAACAAAAAAAAAACAAAAAACAAAAAAGCAATCACCATACACTATTAACGTGTTAAAAAAAAAAAAATCACCACTCGGTAATAGATTCTTCCAATAATATAGTTTTGTTTAATTATGTATTAAAAAAACAATGAAGATAAATATATTACTCTTAAAAGAAAAGGGGATAACAATGAGGTATAGAAAAAATTTACAAACTTAAATTCCAAGATAACCAAATATTAAAAGAAAGTTAAAAAAAAAAAACAAATGAAAATAAAACATCTTGAGTTAATCTGAAGTAACATGACAATTCTTAACTTGGATTGTGTAGTTTGACCAACTTTATGGAAAACAAATTGGAAAAAAAATAACAATGATCACTCCCTAACAATACAAATATAGGAGGATGGAATTGAGAAAAAATCAGTTAATAAAAATGACCCTTATAAATAAAACACATGCAACCCTAGGCAAGGTTGTGAACCTTATGAGCTGGATTATGTAATTGAGATAAACTAATAGAAAGCAAAACAATAAATGATGAAGTTTGATTAAAAAAAATCAATTTTGAAAGATAAAATTAAAAATATATATAAAAAAGGACCCCTAAAAAATATCTAAGTAACTAACCAAACCTATTATCCAAGTTATGAGATCATGATAACCTGATAGAAAGAAAATCAAAGAAAATCATGAAACCCATTTAAAAAAAATAAGATCGAATGATGAAATTAAAAAAGAATAAGTGTGAGAAAAAAAGATGTAAACTCGTGTTAACTTTTTAAACCTATGATTGAAGTTACTAGACCAGAAATACATCATCTTGAAAAATCACGAAACTCAATTTTTAATTAATTAAATATTAAATGATAAAATTAAAAAAAAAATCAATTATACAAAAGAATCCAAACACAAAAAAAAAATTAAAAAATAAAGACCAAATTTAAAATAAAAAAATAAGAGAACAACTCACAATTTCAAATTAAAGGGGGAAATTCCAAAGAAAAATTAAATTCACGAGGGATTAAAAAATCAAAAATAACATTCAAAATAATGAAGACCAAAGTTAAAATAATAGTAAATTAAAGGACAATTCTAAATTCTTAAATGACCAACATGAATTTTAAGGGGAAGAGAGAGAAAAGAAAAAAAGAAGAGGTCAATAGCAACACACCATCACATAAATGACGACATGAGCACTCCATATGAAAGGAGATGCCTCGACTTTTCCAATGTTGCTATGAAAATCATTGTTTGGATGTGATGAGATGAGATGTTACTTGAACCTTAAAAAATTATAGGCACCTCCCACTCTTTAGCGTGTGTGTTGCACGTACCAACCAATTTTCCTAGTCCATTTATAGCAGTCCCTTGCTAGTCAAACTTTTAATTTTAGTATGTTAACACTTAATTGTTTTAAATTATCTTTATTTTATTTTATAAAAGCAAATATTAACTGGGCATCATAAATTTCTCTCAATATTACATGATATTTGTATCAAAGTAACAAAAATAAACTACAAAAGTCAAATCATAAATAAAACCAATTTGAAATGATCAAATTAAAAAGAAAAAAAAGTTGATGGAGCAAGGAAAAAAACTTACCTTGATCGTGGGAAACAACATAAATAATGGCCTTTTTCATCTTAGGTTTTTCTTTTTATGTATATATAGTTAAATTGAATTAGGGGCAATATGATCTTTGACAAATATAAAATATTATTAAAAAGAAAAAGTGGTTGGATAAAGTATAGAAGTGTCCTCCATTTATATTTCAGATCGAAATTGGTTATTATCCTTTTACTTGTTTTTTTTTTTTGATTTTTTTTTAATTTCATCTTTAATCATTGAGTTTCATTTAATTTTTATATCAGATTTGATCATCATTCTTTTAATATCTTTAAATCCTTCCTCTAATTGAATTTTGTTTTAATTTCATCCTTCATCATATGATTTAAAATTTTTTCATATCAAATTTGGCTCCTGTTATTTTTATTGTTGTTTATTTTGTTTTGGAATTTTTTTTTATGTATTTTGTTTTTTATTTCATATCTCACTATTTTTTTTATCAAGTCACGAGTTTCAAAGGCTAATACAGGTTAACTTTGGTTTTTTGGGTCATTTCATAAAATTAACTTTTTTTTTCAATTTTATTATTTAAGAATTGATTTTTATATAAATGATCTTCGTATCTTTCTTTTTACTTCATTTTCCTTTCTATAGGATTATCTAATTCTAAATCCTTTGCTCTTGTTCGTGGTATTGGTAGGTTAACATTGATTGACTCAAAAAAAATTTGTGTTTTATTTCCTTTTAATTTCGTGTCTCAAATTTTTTTTTATCAAGAATTTTTCTTCATTGTTTTTTGGGTTTACCTTTTACATGATCGGTCCATCTTTATGACCACAATCAAGAGTTTTAAAGGTTAATATAGATTGATTTTTGCCTTTCTGGTTCTTTTTAAAATTAATATTTTTTTTAATTTTATAATTCAATTTTTTTTTTGATTGGTAAATAGGGTTATCTCAATCCTATGCTAATTGTCACATGGTTAACAAATTAATGAGGGTGAAGCTACACACACAGGGAATTAGTTTTGTGCCTTTTATTTCACTTTCTTTTCTATAGAGTTATTCTAATTCTGTATTTATGATCATGAGGTTTGCATGTTTACATGGATTGACCCAAATCTTTTTTTAATATTTTTTAATTTTTTAATTTAATATTAAATTATTTTAAAGTATAGCTTCATAGATTGATCTAGTTTGTTTGTCTTTACCAGTTTTTTTTACTTTTTATCAATACAAATAGTCATTCCATGGAGTAAAAAATATCTTAATCTTTGTTATATATTAATCAAATATCAATTTAATTAATTAATTAATTATATATATATATATATATATATTTTTTTTTTTTTTGAAATAACGGACTCACAGCGAGACTCGGGTACATATCTAGTAGATGTTAAAACGAACTCTACCCAATCTGACTTGGATCAATAATTGCACACGACACCGTTTTCTGCACTGCACCAGCAATACGGGTTCAAAAAGAGCTGTCTGAAGACTCTGAGCCGTTTCTTTGTAAAAACAGGTGATGCCCGCCTTTTGTTTCAAAACCCTGAAGATCTCTCTTTCAAAAATTTCACTCAAACTTCGATTTTTTTCACCCCATGTTCGGTTCCTTAAGTCCCAATCAGAAGTTTCCAAAACCCATTACTCTAAACTCACATTAGATGACTCTCAACTTCTGTGGTTGCTCTCTCAACAAAAACTCCAACAAGCACGCAACCTACTTGACAAGTTTCCCGAGAGAAGCCGCCATAGCCGAATTGCTTACTGGACTTCTTTGCTTACAAAATACTCACGAACTGGCTTCATTGACGAATCCAGAGTTCTTTTTGATACCATGCCTGAGAGAAATATTGTTAGTTACAACGTGATGCTGTCAGGGTATTTGCAGTGTGGGAGGCTGAGTGAGGCAAGGGGGTTGTTTGAAGAGATGCCAGAGAGGAATGTTGTTTCATGGACTTCGATGCTTTGTGGGTTAGCTGATGCAGGAAGGATTTGTGAGGCAAGGGAATTGTTTAAGGAGATGCCAGAGAGGAATGTTGTTTCGTGGAATGCAATGGTTGCTGGGTTGATTAAGAATGGGGATTTGGAGGAAGCAAGGCGGGTTTTTGACGAGATTCCAGAGAAGAACGTGGTTTCTTGGAATGCTATGATTAAGGGGTTTGCAGAGAATGGTAAAATGGAGGAAGCCAGGGTTTTGTTTGAGGAGATGGAGGATAGGAATGTGATAACCTGGACTACTATGATAGCAGGTTATTGCAGGATAGGTGATGTTCAGGAGGCTTATTGTTTTTTTTGTAGAATTCCTGAGAGAAATGTTGTTTCTTGGACAGCCATGATTAGTGGGTTCACTTGGAATGGTTACTATGGAGAAGCATTATTGCTTTTTCTTGAGATGAAGAGGAGGTCCAATATAGCACCAAATGGAGAGACCTTCATTTCACTTGCTTATGCTTGTGCTGGTATGAGGTTTCATCATCTTGGCAAGCAGTTGCATGCTCAACTGATAATTAATGGGTTGGAATATGAGGATTATGATGGCAGGATAGCCAAGAGCCTTATTCACATGTACTCTTTATTTGGTGTCATGGATTATGCACACTATGTCTTTAACAAGAACTTAAACAGTTATGCTGTTCAGTCTTGTAATCATATGATTAATGGTTATACTCGGATTGGACAGGTGGAAAAGGCTCGAGAATTGTTTGATACTATACCTGCTCGGGACAACATCACATGGACTTCAATGATTGTTGGGTATTTTGATATTGGAAATGTTTCTGAGGCTTGCTATCTATTCGAAAACATGCCTGATAAGGATTCGGTTGCATGGACATCAATGATTTCAGGGCTTGTCCAAAATGAGCTTTTCCTTAAGGCAACCTCTTTCCTTTTGGGAATGCTGGCTCATGGTGTTCCACCATTAAGTTCTACTTATGCTATTCTTTTTGGAGCAGCAGGTGCAATTGCTCATCTTGATTTTGGGAGGCAGTTGCATAACATGCTTATGAAAACACTATCAGACGGTGACTTGATTCTTAGTAATTCTCTGATCTCAATGTATGCGAAATGTGGGGAGATACATGATGCATATAGCATATTCACAAACATGATTTATCGAGACTTAATTTCTTGGAATACCATGATTATGGGATTAGCACATCATGCTCTGGCAAATGAAACACTGAAAGTTTATGAAACCATGCTCCAATCCGGGACTCGCCCAAATTCAGTTACATTTTTGGGAATCCTGTCAGCATGTAGCCATGCTGGGTTAGTTAGTCAAGGATGGAAATTATTTAACGCAATGAGAGACGTTTATGCAATTCAACCAGGTTTGGAGCATTACATTTCTATGATCAATCTCTTGGGAAGAGCAGGGAAAGTAAGAGAAGCAGAAGAGCTCATATTGGGACTGCCTTTTGAAACAAATCATGCTATCTGGGGGGCATTGCTTGGTGTATGTGGGATTGCTGAGAAAAACGCTGACATTGCTCAACATGCTGCCAGGCGACTCCTTGAGTTGGATCCTTTGAATGCACCAGCTCATGTTGCACTCTGCAACATATATGCAGCCTGTGGCAAGCATATTGAGGAGCAAAAATTAAGGAAGGAGATGGGTTTGAAGGGTGTGAGGAAGGTCCCTGGATGCAGTTGGATAGTGCTAAATGGAAATGTTTATGTCTTTCTATCAGGAGATAAGCTAAATCCTGAAGCAGATGAAATGCTATTATTCTTATTTGAGTCTGGTGATGGATGATAGTAGAAGTTATGGGATTTTCAGAGTTCTGATTGCTTGGACACTGCAATTTTGCTAACTGTTCAGATTTGATATGTGGCACCACCTTGATGATATCTATGAGGTCTGATTCAGATAATCCTTTGGTTGGGAATTATTGGATGCAATCTGGAGTGGCTAAACTTTTTTCTCCAACAAACTTACTTTTTCCTTCAATGCTCCGCCATTGTTTCCTATATATGTTGAAAACTTTGATCACTGAAGGAAACCACCTTCGTTTCCTCTACATAGTTTTTATATGATATTCAGGGGGCAATATCCATTTGTTCCTTGTATCATCGTACAAATTCTTGTAATAGCACAACACTGTTTACAACCTGAATGTTACTTGTTGTCGTTCCATGTAAATAAGCCCAGTCTGGATCTCAAACTAGTTGGACCATCCAAGTGTATCCTCTTCCTTTGTTAAATTTGTTTCGGGTCAAAAATTTCTATACAACAGCTGAGGGATAAAGTTTGCTCGGCCCTTTTATAGTGACCTTGTTGATATGGCCGGTCTCCCCAATTATCCTTTTTTTTTTTTTTTGCAAGTTTCTTTCTCACTTTAATTTACTATTATGAGCTTCAATGTTCAAAATTGCTTTTTGGGATGGTACGTGTTGGTTTTGATGGGTGACTTACAAAATCTTCAACGTTCAAAGCTATGGTCAGTGGAGGAGCAGCAAACGTGACAACACTACCGGAGCTTTCATTTCCGTTGAAATCCACAACCCATATTCACCAAGTTCAGCGGAATCTTCAAGCGGGTAAGGATATTTGAACTTGAGTGGGAAGATTAGACCTTCATTGCTAAAACTCACGTCCTTAAATTTGAGACACATTTAATAATATCCCAATTCCTACATTCTTAGGATCCAAAAGCTTCGACATTTCCATCAGGAATAGAAGCTTTGGCAGATTTTGTACATGGAAAAGGGTCTCCGATGCTGGGTATGGTCTAATTATACGTGAAAAAATAATATTTCTTGTTTTACGTGTGCATGGAATTGATATGAATATGTTTATTAATTAGATATCAAGTATGATCAGTTACCCTTCAATCATAAAGATGCTATAAAATTAATCTTCTAACATTTTTATTTCTTTTACTGAATTTGGCTTGTGAATTTTGTAGTTGGCTTGCTAGATTTTTTGTTGTTGAATTGTTGGTGTTCTTACTGAATTCAAATTACACTTATTGAATTATTTTTTGTCTGAATTTGTTCATTAGTTTATAACTTACAGTGGACAACTGTTTAGTTTTTTTCGCTTAGGTTTGAATAAGTAGACTTGGTGGGCTGCCAAAGGAATTTTAAAATTAAGTTTTGTGTCCGTTGGAAAATTTTCATTGGGTTGCGGGTAGTATGACTTGAAAATTTTCAATTTGCTGTAAGGTAGAACATCTGATGAATTGCATATAATTCAATTTCGTCTGGTATTGGATCTTCGTTACAAAAGCCTAAGCCTAATAAAAAATTGTTTAAGCCCACTTTAAAATAGACTTATTAAAAACCCAATACACAAGCCCATTTAAATGACATTTTCAAAGAAAAAAACGACTCGGACTGACCGAACTGGTTTTTAGCTCAATCTAAGTTAAATTTTGCAGAAATAAATTTTTTTAGTTCGGTTAAATTTTTTCTTGCAAATTAAACAGGAATTGATGATGAACATCCTCGCAATAACCAAATGCAATACTTATAAAATTATTTAATTTTGGAAGTAAATATATATCTAACATATAAAATTAAATTAAAAATTAAAAAATTAATAAAATTAATTATATCAATTTTACAAATTTTAAAAAAATATAAAATTATGCAATCTAGTAATCTATATCTTAGTATTTTTTTTTCTAAATTTATTGTAAAACTTGTGCAATTTAATAATTAAAAGTTTGATTTTGACAATAATTATTATAATTTTTTAAATTATATAAATTATTTATATATTTTATTTCTATAAAATAAAAATATTTATTTATTTTTAATAGTTTTTTATGTAAATTATTAATATATCAATTGATAATTTTCTCTGTTTTAGTTGACAGATATATATAATAAAAATTGTAAATTGAGATGCTTGATTGTTAAAATAATTAATATTAAATAATTTATTAAAATTTGAAGGGAGTTGTTTTTTATAAATGATAAAGTAAGTGAGTTGATTGGTCAAAAAATTAAGAAATTAATGTAAAAAAATAAAGATGTTTAAATTTTTTTATTTTTTATTTTTATTATATTATATTATTAATTATTATTTAATTAAAAATTTTAATATATAATTAATTAAAATATTTTTGCGTGTCCAAAAAAAAAAAAAGTTTTTGAAAACTACACCACGTACCTAGCCTCTCTTTTCTCTCGGTCTGAAACACAAAACAACCCCAAATCAAACAGCAACTGAAGTTCTGCCGAGAGTCACAAGCTGCCACCTCCTCCACGGGATCCATAGCCACCACCAACAATATATTCGTAAAGGAAGGGAGGAAAGCTGGTATACTAATAAGGTTTTAGTCTTTTTCAATACCCTGTAGATTGAAAATCTTACTTTTTTTTGCTTGTTTTGTTGAGATTCAGTGTGGGCTTCTCTTAATATAGTCTAATATACTTGATTTTTTTTGTGTGTATAACGGGTATTTCATTTTGCCCTCGTCCGCTAGGATCTTGGCTAGGGTATCTCTTTGTTTTTTCTGAAATTGGCAGCGTTTTGTGTATACTGGTTTGTTGCTGTACATAGGGTTAATAGGTTTTTTAATTCTCTAATGGGATAGTTGCTTTCTGATAAAAAATCAATCTGGGTGTTTTAGTTTTGACCTTGTTTTGTCAAATTCTCCCCCTTGTACAAAGATCAGAGGGGCTAAAGAAGCAATGGTGGTTCTTGACATTAAGTTGTATGTCCACTGATTCCTCTTGTAACTGACCATAGAATCTGGTCCCTTACAAAATGGTTGACCATTGCTTCAATGTGCAGTCCTCTACGAGGCATTAGCATTAGCGTCATTAGGATTTGGAGGCACAAGCTTCATAATTCAACCTATGGATGGAAGATCAGTTGGATAAGCCAAAAGGGCAAGGAACTTACTTTAGTTGGTGTTTCTTCATTCTGTAACTTGCCGGTGCCATAATCTTCATGGCTATAATCTACACCCATCACAACCCAAAAATCTGTAGGCTCTAAAACAACCAGTTAGAATCAAAACCATCCCCTTCCCAAATTAAAATTCAAAATCATTGCTGGTGTTTGGCTCCTACGAAACTTGATCAGAGAAATTCTTTCAACTCTCCTAACAATTCATCAAACTCTGAATATTCCATTGCCTTTTATTTTCTATCCCCACTCTCTCTCTCCATCTCTTGGTTTCTCATTTATTGTTCTTCAAAGTTTCTCTTCCTCGTTAATCTCCTTGCTAAAATAAAAACTATCGAATTTCAATTTCAACCACAACACACTCCCAACCTGTTTAATTTATTATACTTGCCATTGGTGACCGATTGATGCCTCCACCAGACTTCTCCTCTGGCTGCTGGAAATACTCCTTCACCGGTCCAATTTTACTCTTTATCTTTGATTCTATTAATTATTGAAGTTTGAATTGCTATCTCCAAGTTTATGATTATCTATTTTAAAAATAAAGATTACTTGTTTTTTTTTTTGTATTAATTGTTTTCTCTGGTTGATTATTGTTTACTTATTTGTGGTATGTAGTAAGATGTTTTAAATGTCATACCAGGAAAGATAATTATATTAAATTATGACGTCTTCGACAATGGGATCCAAGTCATTGAAAGAATATTTGAAAAAATATGGAAGTGACAATCAAGAAGAAGAGAAGAAAGTGAAAAAGAAGAAGAAGAAAGTTAAACCGATTGCCTCTGGTGTTTTAGTTGTGGATGAAGACCCTGTTTGGCAAAAGCCAGTGAAGCTTGAAGAGGAGGAAAATGATTCAGCTGGTAAAAAAAGAATCATATATTACTAAACATTATTTTATTTGAGAGTTTGAAGTTTGCTTTGATAATGTTTTGTGTGTTATGATTGTGTAGATGAAGAGAATCCTCAAGTTGATGAAGACATAGAAGTTAAACGAATGAAGAGGCTGGAGCTAATTAGAGCTCGACGCGCTTATAATGCAATTGCAGAGGATGGAAGTGGTTGGGTTATATTACCTCCTAACCATGCCAATTCTGCTGATCCTTACCCTGATACATCCCCTCTTCATAAAAGGAAGGTTCGGAATGACACACCCTCACCTGAGCATGAAGGGAAGCCTTTGCATAATGGTGGAGATGATGCAGATTTGTCTCCTCCACGGCAACAACAGAGACAGCACCGTAGTCCATCACCTGCTCCTGATACAAATTTGAATTCAGATTTGTCGCCACCCCGTAAGAGAAGGTATCGAAATGATACTCCATCTCCTGAGCCGCAGTTGAAGCCTTCAAGAGAAGCTAGTGATTTGTCACCACCACGAAGGCAGCAAAAACACCATCATTCTCCATCACCCAAGCCCTATACAAAGTCTAAACACTCCAGTGTTCTGAATTCTGATTTGTCACCACCACGAAGACGGAGGACTGATACTGAACCACCTAAATTGAAGCCTTTGAAAGAAGATACTGATTTGTCTCCTCCAAGACAACAGCGGCAACGGCACTATACTCCATCACCAAAACCTGAGCCAGATCTTTCACCCCCAAGGAAAAGAAAGAAGGATGTTGGGAGATCAGGATTGCCTGATAATTCTCATTTATCACTACAGCTTTCAACTCAGAGTGGTAATTCACGTGCATCCATGGCTCAAGACATTTCTCCACCAAGGAAAAACAGGAAAGAATCATCTGATCCAGTTTCTTCAAAGGAACCGCCAAAAACTGGTCTGATCACTGGTCGTGATATGCGGGAAGAAATTAAAACTAAGAAGGAAGCATCATTGTTGTAAGTTCTAATGATTATTTAAAGTGCTCTGACCTCTTTGCTCATTTCATGCGCTGACTTTGTCTATTTTCTGGTTAATTAAGTAGTTTTTTGCTTTCTGTCTGTACAATGTTTGTTCACATATTCATTTCAACTGTGAGTTATTTTAAATGCAAACCTCCATTGATTAGTGTTAGCTCTCTGGCACGCACTAACCATATGGAATTTTTTTCACATGATTGTGGCAGCTACTGTTTGTTACATCATAGAATGAACTATGGGGTAAAGATGTTCTAAAATGGGAAAGATTGTACTTGTTAAGAAACATTTTCTTTGTGGTTTTCTAGTATGTGGGATTAGTGTAGTAGAAATTTCATATATCTTGTTAGAGGTGGTTGGTTGTGGTAGTGAGTTTTTTGCACTCCAAATGTGTTAAAAAAAAAAAAATACTCCATCAGTTTCAATTGTTTGGTGTAAAACCAATCAAGTCTTGCAATATTGTACACTCTATCCAAACACAAGTCAAAACACATTTGAAGTTTGGTGAACCTCATTTTATGGTGAAGTAATCGCCCCATTATTTTTGTGCTTGCAACTTTGAAAATGTTAGGAAGGGACTTGTGGTGTAAGTTGCTATAGGGGACTGCTAATGCTCATGGTCAGATAATTAAACACCAGTTATAGACTTCTCTGTATCATTTGCTGAGAGTTCATTATGTCTGCGTACTGGTGTTTCATGAAGTCTCTGAGTTTTTGTGATAGGGTCAATAGTTATTTAACTAACTTTGAGATATGAGTGATATTTCCAGCATTCAGCTCACAAATACATTGAAGCAGCAAGAAAAAAAACTCATCACTAATGGCTGGAACACTCGAATGCTCCTTTGTCTTGGAAAAGGAATAGTGCTCCTTTCCTTCTATAATTCTCCCTTATTTCACCATTAAATTGTACCCATGGATTTCTTATTACAATTTTTGTCTTCTATTTATTGATTTTAATTTAAACTAGGACATTTTGGTGATCCTTGATGAATATCATGGTGTAGGGAAGCTGCATTCTATGGTCTGATTTCATATAACCAATGCCCAATCCTTTCAGATTGAATTACTTTCTATAATTTGACATTTTTACTTGCAATAACATGGTGAAGTGAAGGAACTGGTGTTAGGCTATGTTTTGGTGGTTTAATGAATCCGACTTTCTTGATGCAATTTATCCATTCCCTTTTGCAGGTTTGACAAGATGGATCCTTCTATAAGTGGACGGGGTGTTGAACCTGTATACCGTGATAAGAAAACAGGCTAGTGAACCCTACGAGATGTTGATGCCATATATGTTTCATGTTTGACAACTAATCTTTTATTTGTAAACCTAAGATTAAAGTTTATGATCATATGCTAAGAAAGATGACATTTTAGTCTAAGGAAAAGTGTCCTAAGTCCTTAGTGCTTGTATTAGCCCTTAATTTGTTGCCGATCTAGTTTATTTACGTTTTCATGCTTTATTAAGTTGATATTATTTATTTTGGGTGGGTTTTTTTTTTTTTTTTGAGGGGGGGGCCTTGTTGAACAAGCTTCTGTTACATTCCAGTTGGGAACAAGCTAAACTAAATTCGGCATTTTTTTATGTTTTTTCTTTGTGATACATATTCTTCTAGCCTTTCCGAGCCAATTAATTCATGAAAATCTGCCTTGGAACTTTAGCAACTGTAGTTTCTAACTTATAACAAATAATAATCATACTATTATATACGAACTCCAATCCCTGTCCTTAAATTTGTAAATTTATCTCTGATTAAACTTTATCCCACCAAAAAGCTCATGAAGGCAGAGCCATCTGCCAAAACCAGTCCTGCTTGGACATCCTTTTAACCATGCTTTACTAATTAATATTGCAGGAGAGCGCATATCAAAGGATGATTACTTGAAATCAAAACAAAAAGTAGAGGAAAAACCCAAGGTACTATTTTAACTTGTATTTATGAACGTTCATTTTTGAATGGTCTTATATGTCATAATTTGATGAAATTGTTACTATAGTTGTTTCTGTGGTTGTAGATTCACTATGACTTGAATCTGATTGGTATTATCTTGGAAGCTATATGATGTTTTGGGTTAAAAGAGCCTGCCCTGTTGACATTAGTTAAAGTTGTTTTCAAAGTTCTTTATACACATGGAAGGATTTTTATTTTGCAAGGATTGAGGTTTCATGGTTTGACAGTTGTTTAATGGCTCTTTATCTCCCCTCTTGTGTGGGTTTGCATGCACATAATTACCAAACATCCAACATTTGGTTTGTGGATTACATAGATGGCAGGCTTTGTTGGTAAGTTAATTTGAATCCTACTTTGGTTTGGACACATATTTTGTTGTTTAGAGCAATAATATTATGATGCCACAAACAAACCTAATATTTGTCCTCGAGGCAGTCATAGCATGAAGCCTCCAATAGATTTGCTTCACTTTGACATCATAATATTCTTGCCGAACACAAACCAAATAGGTGTCATAAGCACACAACAATCCAAACTAATTTACCAACCCAAAGTACAGAGAGATTCCACAAATTCGTCCAAGTGTGTGCCCCTACACCGCAATGTGAATGTTCCTTGGAATTATTTTTGGACCATTCTGTATCAATTTCGTTCTTTTTGTGTGTCATTTTATTTTATCCTTTGTCATGCATGGAGCATGAGTTTTACTTCTTTGCTGTATTATTTAATCAGGAAAAGAAGTTAGAGTGGGGAAAGGGCTTGGCTCAAAAGCGGGAAGTTGAAACTAGGCTGGAGGAGTTAGAGCTTGAGAAGGACAAGCCATTTGCACGGACTAGGTAAGACTAAACATACCAAACAATGCCTTAGTGCTGGTATTTGCATTGAAAGTGTCATAATTGCATGTTTCTGTCAGACCAGTGGAATATCTCCTCTCTTTTTTTATTTTTCAGTTCTTTTTTGGACTCTGCATGTCAAATTTCTCACCATGTCATACTATTCCTTAGCTAAAGTCCAGATGATAATTTTGCTTGTTGCAAACTAAATTAGTCATGGATTAACTATTGAACACTTTTGCTATTGTCATCATTGTTGGTGGTGTGTATTGAATTTCAGCTTCCTGTAAAAAATAACAAAAAAAAAAAAAAAAGCCTTCTACTGGATTTGCTAAACCCATCATCCTGTGCAACAAAGATTGGTAGTTTGGTATGACAATAGAAACTGGATGCGAATAGGAAGCTGGAGAAGCTACCCCATTTTCAATATCCATTTTTTCTAATTTTCATCCAAGGCTACCTGGTTAATATGCTAGTTTAGTGATGAACAATGTTTGTATGCAAAACTAAGCAATTTAATTGTTCTGAAACTGAAATTTTGGATTGAATGTTTCGTAAAACTATATTAGCGTATTGATGAATAAGATGCTTGATGAATGCTTCCTATTTATAACTTTTATTTAACAGCATTGTGGACTATTTTACCCTTCTGCTGCTTGTTGAAGGATTACATCATTTTTAGGCTCTTTTTTAGTTGTTTTTTTATGAGAAAAGATTTTGGGTTATTTGTCAAATCTTCTTTTAGATCTACAGAAAGATGGGAAAATAAATGAAATCCCATGATCAATAAATTCCTGAAAATATATTTGTTTTTCACCCACCTTGTATTATAGAAATTTGTTGATGCATGTTGTTATGTTCACAGGGATGATCCGGAACTTGACAAAATGCTGATGGAAAGAGTAAGATGGGGTGATCCTATGGCACATTTGGTCAAGGTGATTAGTTGACTGATTAAGTTGGCTTAGATTTTGCATGGTTTGATGCTTAGTTTTTTATGTATCTGAAAATACAAATGATATGCTGTTTGACGTTGATACTAAAATACTGAGTTGGACATTATTTTGACATGTTGCAGAAAAAGCATTCTGAACCGGTTCTTGCAGACCTAGGGGATAGCGAGAAGATGAAGGAATCAGGATTTATAATTCCCCAGGACATACCTAGTCACAGCTGGATAAAACGAGGATTAGATGCTGCTCCAAATCGATATGGTATAAGACCAGGAAGACATTGGGATGGGGTGGACCGAAGTAATGGTAAGTTATATTTGAACTGATTGCTTTCTCTTTCTGCTAACCAGAAAGAAAAATCTTTAACGAGCCAGTCCTCCTCTGCTTCTTTCAATTGTTTTTAGATCCATGCTAAACTATGGTAAGTTACCAGTGTGGGGAGTAATTAGGTGGTAACATGTTCCATAACATGTGTTTGCTAGAGTTTCATATCCAACACTCAATGGGACTGAGAGCCCATCTTTTCAATCACTTCCAGTTTTTATTTATCTGTTTTTCCCTTTGTGTACATTCCGTAGTCTTATGTGGAGGATTTATTCTTCCTGTCACGAAGCTGGCTTTCTACGTGCTTAAGATAATACAATTTTCTTGCGCCAAAAAAACGTGAGGCCCCTGGCCCACCTAGCAGTAGGTATCATTTTGGGTTATAATGTGTTTAGCTAGTCCTGGAGAGAATTCAGTGTGTGTGTAGAAACTGATAATTTTGATGTCTGTGTTGTAGGATATGAGAAACAACTTGTCAAACGGATGAATGAGAAACAAGCTACAGAGAGGGAAGCCTATCTTTGGTCTGTGTCTGATATGTAACTGCAAGCGTGTGAACTGGAGTGAGTTGGTAATTTATTCCTTTAGACCTTGGCGGCCACTGTCACAAATTAAACATGAATTTTACAAACCAACTTCTGTTTCTTCTCCCCAATCCCACTGTTAGCAGCCTGTTTTTTCTTTTTTATGTGAGCATATGGTGCTCTCGTGGAGTGCATTTGTAGCTCCGATTGATTAGATTTGTCAAAACAAAGAATCTTTCAAAAATCAAAACCTGTTCCAGATTTAATCGCCCGTCCAGTGTAAAATGATGAAATTCCTTGTATATTTTTTTTAATAATCTCTAATTATTGTTTGAAGTTCGACAATAATATGAGAGTAAAATAGATTTTCTTATAATTTATGGTCTTGTTTATCAAACATTATATAAGAGTTATTTTATCTTGGACGTCATTTCTAAATACAATTTTGTTTCTCTTGCTAGTCTGTCTGGTCCTTTTTTTATGACACTAATTAAACACTACCTTAGAAATGGAAACCAACTATATGTTACGAGTTTAACTATTATGTTGCCTGTGCCTTTCTCTAATATCTTCTCCGAGTTCAAAATGTAATGGATCTCTCTGGTTAAATCCTGGGGAGAAATTATGTCTGATATTTGCAGTGTATTCGATTTTCAACTAATGATGCAAGGAGATCAACCAACAACCACCATCTTTTTGCAGTATCTGTGTGAAGGTTCGTGTCCTCTAATCTCAAGAGTTTGAAAAGCGCGAGGGTGCTTTCCATCTCTGTCCACGCTCGGAAAGTTTGCATGTTGTGTTTGGTGGTCATGAACTGAGTTGTAGTTGAATTAGGTCCTCAGACCTTCAGCAGTGCTCAGCGTTCAGTGATCAATTATGGCTTTGCCGTAGGGGCGCTGCAACCCGTCCTCCTGAAGTTCATTCTGATCCCCATAATTATGTAAACTATTCAATTATATCCCATAAATTTTTAAAATAGCCCCTTAAATTTTTTTATAATGAGACTAGTTTACTAGCCGCTTTACAATGCGGGGTTGAACTAAAAAAAATTAATGTAAAAAACATCTAGGCTTCCAAGAACTCTTTTGTATTGTTATTTAACCTGTTTTAACGAGTTAATATTGAAACCTTCTAAGACATGACTTTTTGTTTAGTTTGAGTTTTAATTTAAACTATGAGAGTTGAAGACATGATTTTTTATTTAGTTAAAGTTTTAATTTAAACTGAATGAGAGTTGTCCAGAAATGATTCTGCCAGAGATTAATGTTTTTTTGTTTTAAAAAAATTATTTTTTACTGAATTATATAATAAGAAAATAGACGCTTGTAAAATCAAATATAAAAAAATTAGAAAGATTGAAAGGATAAAAAAAGAAGCTATAAGATGTTGATATAAGAAGTTAAAAAAATATTTTTCAAGCAAAACTCCTATTTTCATATTAATTTATCTTTTTATACTAAAACATATCTTTTAATAGCATATTTTTTAAAACAAAAACTTATCATAATCTAAGAAAGTTTCAAATAAAAATAAGAAAATCAAATTCGCTAAGTCATGAGATTTTAATAAACCTATTGAAAGTAAATAAAAAAATAATATTAAATTCAATTCTCAATCAATCCAATATCTAGGTTAACCTGTCAAACCTGAGTTATGAGACCAAGATAACTTCATAAAAAACAAATCAAAATAAATTATAAAACTCAGTTCTTGATCAATCCAATGTTGCATGATAATTTTTTTAAAAAAAAATCAATAAAAAAAGACACAAAAACCACCTAAATCAACCGATCAAACCTTTGATTTAAGTCATGAGAGCGAGATAATCTTAAAAAACACAAACAAAAAAAATTATGAAACTAAATTTCCAATCAACCCAATATTAAAGAATGAAATTGAACAAAAAAATCAATTAATAAAAGAAAAAAAATTAAGTCAACCAGCCTGACCTACAACACGGGTCATAAAACTACGATAATTATATAGAAAGAAAATAAAAAAAAATATGAATCTCAATTTCCAGTCAACCCAATATTAAATGATTAAATTGAAAAAAAAAATAACTTGAATCAACCTAGGTTAACCTGTCAAACTTTGATCAGGAGAATAGGATAATTCCATATAAAATAAATAAACAAAACTTATAAAGTTCAATAACCAACAAACCAAATATTGGGTGGTGAAATTGAAAAAAAAAAAAAACTGAACTTGAAATGAAAAAAAAAAGGGTCCTAAAAAATTTTAAGAGCCAAAGTGAAAAAGACCTTGATATTTTAGTATTCATTACTACAAGAAAAGGGCTTTATAATATATAACAACAATAACAACAATGATATTAAAAGATAAAATAACAAAAAAACTAAAACAGAAGGCAAAAACACATTATAGCCCTCTCATATTTTTTTTATTAACCACTATAGTGTAATGACATTTTTTTCCTTCATAAGAAAAATTATTTGCCTTTAAACCGGGGGTATTTTTGTCTTTTTATATGGTTCCTTAGTCATTATGAATTTTTTTGGGATGTTTTTGTCTATTCAATATATTTATAAATAGTAAATAGCTAAAATACCCTTGAAATAATAATAATAATAAATAAAAACTAACACTATAAGGTAGGGCTGTTGCTGTTTTTTTTAGAATAAAGTAAAACTATGTATATGACCTTAGGTACAAAAAAATTAAGCTATTGAAATAGGATATTGACATCATTTTATCTTGGTTTTTTCGTAATTGTTGGTTTGGTTGAGATATTAACATAATTTACCATGTAATTTATAATTTTTAAATGATAAAAATTGCTAGTGCGTGCCTCACACGTGCTAGCTCGTGGGAGATGCCACTCACTTTAGGTGACATGTGCGGCATCTCCCAGTGGTGGAATATCTCTTTTAGTTCTTTTTCATATCTTCTTTCTTTATTGGTGGAACATGGCATTTAAAGATGGCCGGTTTGTTATTGATGATTTTTTTTTTTTTTACTTTTAATTTTTTTTTTCTACCCTAGAAAATCAACTCCAGTCCTAATTATAGTTGGTGTTTCGGATTCAGTTTTTTAGTTTTAATTTTTGATTTTTGTCTTTTCCTTATTGTTAAAGTATTATTTGTTTTCAATTTAATTATTCAATTCTAATTTGTATATATAATGTTTTTCAATTTGATCCTTTTACTTTTGATTCTTTTTTTTTTTCCTTTACTCTTTTGTCAAAGTTTTTATGGTTTTTAATTTTATCCCTCATTTCAAGTTTTTTATTTTTGATTTGTCAATAAGAATAATACTAATTTTATTTTGGTTCCTTTTCTTTTGATTTCTTTTTTTTTTCTTTGTTCCTTTTTCAAAGTTTTTATGGTCTTTAATTTTATCTTTCAAATCAAGTTTATTTATTTATTTATTTTTATCTCAACAACAACAACAATAAATCATTCTAAATTATAATTTAGAATAATAAATTCTAAAATACTTTTTTAATAAATTCTAAATAAATATAAATTTGAATTTTGTTCAAATAAAATAGAATAACATATAAAAATATTATATAAATTATATGTAGTCTATTAATTGAATATAATAGGAAAATATAAGATAGATAATATGAATATAATAGAATGGTACTCAAAAGAATATCTGGTGATTGGCGTAGCTATTTACAAAGAGGATTTAGATAGTGTGTGTCAATATCAAGACAAAAAAATATGCATATAGTCAAATAATAAATTTCTCTTTGTCAAGGAGAAGACATAATAATAATAATAGTGGTGGTGTTGATTATAATAATAATGATGACGATAATAATAGTAATGATAACAATAATAATGACAATATTAATAATAATACGAGTAGTAGTAGTAGTAATAATAATAATAATAATAGTGATCATAATAATAAAACTGATAAAAAATAAATTAAAAAGGAAGGGGTTTTTTCTTGTAACCATAAAGATAATTCTCTATTCACTACAATAGTCAAGTGATATCTATGACCTTCCAATAAAAAAAAAAGACTTGCCTTGAAGTTAAAGGTGTTTTTATATTTTCACACAACTTATTAGCCATTATAGATTTGACTAAGGATATTTTCATCTATTCAATATTTTTTATTATAATAAAATAACAAAAATACTCTCGAAGATAAAAAAAAATCAACACAACACAACAGGGATAGGGGTGTTTCAATATTTTTCATATTTTTTAATAAACAATCAAATTATACATGTATCTTTGAATACAAGAAACATAAGTAATTGAGGTAAGGGTATTAGATTCATTTATCCTTGATTTTTTTTGTTAATTATATATTTGATTGTTGATGATACCGTAATTTAATATTTTAATAATATTTTTAAATATGAAAAAATTTTTGGCGTTGGAGTTGTCACGCATTGTGAAGTTTGAACGGCGCATGCTAAAACTCCTGATAGTTAAAAATAGGATTTTATTATATAATTTTATTCCTCGTTATCTTCTTTCCTGTTATGGATGGCGTGTATAATAAAAAAAATAAACAATATTGTCTTTAATTAGTGTTGTAATATATTTATTACTATTGTTCTTTTTTGTTTTTTTAACTCCATTTCAATACTTAATATTTTTTATATAAAAAAATAATCCAGTACCGGAATAAAACGTGAGCACCAAGTCTAATTTATTATAAAAGCGAAGTAAGATCATACCTCTGTCTTGAAATAAGAGAATAGTAATGCTAATAAAGTCAAAGTTCATTGGAAAAAGTGTAGTCTTAATAACGGCTAAGGGGATTTTTTACTCCTTGACCATTGATTCATTATGATTTTTCATCTCAAACCAAATTGTAAAAACTTAAAATTTCTCATGATTTTCTTTTCTACCACACAAACAAATAGACTGTCTTGCATCGAATCGTCTACATGGCCACACCCCAAAACATAGACGCTAATATGCAGTCGAGACTTGGGACTCCCCACCCGACCCATACCTCAGAGAGCCCTTTCCCTTCCCGCCATAATAAAGAAAATGACTCTAAACCACAAACACTACAAACACTCCCTTTCTTTGAACAAATTCCTCAAATCCAAGAAAAACCTCTCCAAAATCCCTCCAAAACTATTTCCTAATGACCCAACACCCCAACAACTCACACAAACGATTAGCAACAGCTCAAATGCACCCACATTAGATCTTAATCATCCCATCTTGCAAAAACTGGAACAATCATGTACTAGCATCAAACAATTCAATGAAATCCACACCCAACTTACAGTCTTGGGCCTTTTCCAACACCCTTTCGCCGCGAGTCGTTACATCAAGAAGCTCTGTGCTTGTTTAAATTCAGTTTCTCATTGCGTTTCTCTGTATAATCACATTGAAGAACCTGATGCTTTTATGTGTAATACTATAATGAGAAGTTTTGTGAATGTGAATGACCCTTTTGGTGCTTTGAGATTTTATTATGAAAAAATGATTGCTAAGTGGGTTTTGCCTAATCATTACACATTTCCTCTTGTTGCTAAGGTTTGTGCTGATATTGGGTCTTTGAGAGAAGGTCAAAAGGTTCATGCTTTAGTAGTGAAATTTGGGTTTGAGTTGGATTTGTTTGTGAGTAATTCTTTTATACGTTTTTACTCTGTTTGTGGGAGGACTTCGGATGCGAGGATGGTGTTTGATAATGGGTTTGTGTTGGATTTGGTGAGTTGGAATTCGATGATTGATGGTTATGTGAAGAATGGAGAGTTGGGTCTTGCACGTGAGATCTTTGATGAAATGTACGAGAGAGATATTTTCACTTGGAATTCAATGATTTCTGGGTATGTGGGAGTCGGAGACATGGAGGCGGCTAGAGGATTGTTTGACAAAATGCCATCCAGAGATGTTGTGTCTTGGAATTGCATGATTGATGGGTTTGCAAGGATAAAAGATGTTTCAATGGCAGCTAAGTTTTTTGATGAGATGCCTTTGAGGAATGTGGTTTCTTGGAATGTTATGTTGGCTCTTTATCTAAGGTGCAAGAAGTATAGTGATTGCTTGAGATTTTTTGACATGATGGTTGGAGGGGACTTTGTGCCTGATGCAGCATCTCTTGTAAGTGTCTTGACTGCATGTGCGGAACTGAAAATGCTTGATCAAGGAAAATGGGTTCATTCTTATATGAAGGATAATGGGATTAAACCTGATATGTTACTCTCAACTGCTCTATTAACCATGTATGCAAAATGTGGGGCAATGGATTTGGCTAGAGAAGTGTTTGATAAGATGCCTGAAAAAAGTGTGGTGTCATGGAATTCTATGATCATTGGATACGGTATGCATGGAGATGGAGACAAAGCGCTAGAAATGTTCTGGGAGATGGAGAAGGGAGGTCCTATGCCAAATGATGCTACTTTTATGAGTGTTTTGTCTGCATGCTCACATTCAGGGATGGTTTGGAATGGTTGGTGGTACTTTGATCTAATGCATAGAAAATATAAGATTCAACCAAAGCCTGAGCACTATGGTTGTCTGGTTGATCTCCTTGGCCAGGCAGGTTTGAAAGAACCATCAGAAGATCTCACAAGGAAGATGCATACAGAGGTAGAGCCTACTTTATGGGGAGATCTTCTTTCAGCTTGTAGGGCCCACTGTATTTCAGAACCTGGAGAGATCCTGGCCAAGCAACTGATTAAGTTATTTCCAAATCATGTTGTTCCATATTTGTTATTGTCAAACACATATGCCGCTGAAGGGAGGTGGGATGATGTAGAAAATTTGAGAATGACTCTGAAGAATAAGACTCTTAATTCAAAAATGGTTTTCACTTCAAGGAGGCACTCAATGTTGAGTGAGGCGGCTGCTCAGATCAAATTGTCTAATATAGATTCTATTAGGACTTGAAACTCAGCCATACTGTTTAGCAAGTTATAAAAATACACCTTTTCAATTGGAGATGGCCAAAATGACAATTGTTGCAATGGGAAATACGGAAGTCTTTTGGATGTCAAGTGTGAATCCCAGGAAGCACGTGGACTCCAGGCGATGGGCTAACTCGTTCAAACAGCTGATTTTCCCTGACAAAGAACCTTGTAACTGTTCAAGGATACCATATCCAGCTGCAACTTGTAAAGATAAGGTCACACTGATTAGTAGCTGAAGATGTGTGTTAAAACTGATTTCTTTTGTTTTCCAGTCTGAACTCTAAATCCATGATAAGCTGATAGCACATTTGTTTTGCATGAAATGTATTATGCCATTGGCCTTTATCTATGGTTTTGGTTACAAGCTCAGCATTGAATATACTTTGTTGTTTCATTATCTTATAGTCCTGCTATTCTACTCCATTCATGTCAATGTGTACTTTTGTAGTTGACCTATACATCGTGGGAGCATTATAAGGGTGTTTTATGTTTTTAATATTTTTCCCTTATCAGAATACGTATTTAACTTCTGCATAGCAACTTTGTGAGAGTACGATAAAATTTTGCTAAAGTTAAAACTTTGTTCTTGTGAATAGTAGTCTTTTGTAATGTGAGACATTTGTGCAATGTTTGGTGATTGGTGCCCTTACACCGAATTGGTATCAATTCTTGTGTCTAGTTCAATATGAGGTGTTAGACATTTGAGTTTGATCCAGAACTGCTTAGATCAAACTTGGTTTAGATTACTTGAATTAGAAAGGATAGTATCAACAATATCATAAAGTGGGGCAATAGTATCTGTCAACTGAAGTTTCAAATTAACAGATAAGTGGAGTCTTGATCTCCCATGCAACTCATTATCTATATCTGTCAGGGGAAGTGGTTAATTCAGCTTTAAAGTTGTATCCTCATTTCATTCTGAATGCAACTCCCACTCGAGGAGTTATATGAGTGAGAAAACTATCCTATACTTAAAGGCCTTTGTTGCTGTTGTTATTATTAAGTGACTGTAGCACATTTGGGTAGCACGTAAAACAATCATGACATTGTCTTGGAATCTCCCCCCCAAGTTTTAGAAAGTGGGCGTGAATTTTATTACATGCTTCTGTCAGTTCATATGCAAACTAAAGGAAACTGGGGAAAATTTTTATTTGTACCTTTCCAAACTTGAAGCAGAAATATTCAGGATTATGACAAGGTTGTTTTACATGTTAATGGAACACAAAAGTTCCTGCAAACCAGTAATATATTGAGTTACTCTAGCCAAATCTGACTTCCTTTCTGCAAGAACACATAATATTAACCTAGCAATGGAGGCTGTAATCTAGTTCTCTCGCTAACAGAATCTCTAGTTTGAAATTATGTTTGTTTTGAGCTCAAATGAACACACGTTTGATTTTAGATAAGCTGAACTTAATTGCTTTTGCTAACAGTTAGACATGGATTGCATGAGAGTAAACTCTCCACTTCAAAGGTTATCCCTCCTGCAAATTTCTAGGATACATATGGGAGCATTCTGAAGGTGGCATAGAGATTTACAGATTTTAAGTGCATGCTACAGAACTTTGAAATTATTAGGTAAAGAGATATCATGAAAGGAGAACCATAATTTTTGTCATATTTAGCTACAACTTTGTTTATATCCTATAACCAAAATGAAGTCTCCGATACTAACATGACACCATGTCATTGTTGCAAGGATTCCAGTGTGATTTCATTATCTGTGGAATTTTATACAAAGATGCTGCTTGATGCTGTTTTTCTCTGATTATGAAAGAATGACAGGCTATTTAGTACAATCAGGTTAGGATGCTGACATCAGCTGATTTTCTCTTTATATTTGTACAGCTATGTAGTAATTGTTAGATGGAATAAGCCTTAACCGTCAGATGTTGAACTTCACTTTTGTATGAATTTTTGCCCGTTCTCCCCTTCAAGCGCCAACAGTGATCAATTTATAGAAGTTGGAAACTTTATTCGTTAGTAACGCTGCTATGCACCAAAGTATATTAATTTATAAGAATATCTAAAGGGACAGGTGCAGTCTTTTCCATTACTGGGATTAGTGATGTTGACTAGTAGCAGACATTCTGGCTAAAGTTGAGGAAAGTAAAGTTATAAGAAATCAAATTTTATTAGTATACCAGGAATTTTTATAGCCAACATTAAAATGATTACTTTCGTGAGTTTCTTAGACCCTATACCCGTGTACAAAAATAAATGATAAAATAATAAATAAACGAAGTGCAACGGGCTTATTTGGATAGATTTATCTGCTTCCCAGGACTTTATGAGTTTACTTGTACTCCTGTATCATATGTTTCTCCAGCTTTCCAGTCATTAGGTATGTTGTTGACTGGAACCACCCATTTCTCATCTCCATTTTCATCACTGAATAACATTCTTAGCGACAAGGGTCCACTGGGGGGAGAGGTAGTTGTCCATACAGCACCGTAGCTTCTGTCCAAGAGCTTGCATACAAAATTTTGCGTCTGCACATAATATAACTTTTGTTACTAACAGTTTCGGGGACTCAAAGAACATGTAAAATTTGGATGATTTGAATTTGGTTGTTTTCATTTAATGAGCTAGAGACTAGTTGCTGATTTTACTTTCTTCATATCCAGTTTCTTTTCCTGTGTTATATCAGCTAATATTCCGTCATCTTTGACCAGGCATATTTAATAACAGGTGCATTTGATATTATTACAAGATGTGCATATTACCTCGCATAGCTGAACAGCAGTAATATCGCTTCTTCCTTGTTGATACCAAATGACAAAACCCAGATAATAAGGATAGTTGCTGTTCTGGTCGATTTTGATGGTTATGTTTTTGTATGGATAGCTGCATGAAACACTGCATGGAGAAAGAGTTCAATAGTCCACTTTACATGACAAACCTTCATGAAGTAAAGAGCAGGGGAAGTTTTCATCGAAAACGAAGGAATAAGGATGTTTGATAACCCTTCTATGCTCAAGTTGCTATTTCTAAGAGTTCATCTTTGGGGAGATTATTTGAAATGCTTGCCCTGCTGATGATTAAAACCAAGAATATACTTCTTTTTGCTCACCCTATTAAAAGTAGTCTTTTATTTTAGTCGTTCTTAAACTTGCTTTCACCTGTCTCTTGTAAATGAAAAAATAAGAGGTTCTTGCTTCAAGTCTTATTATGTATAACTTACCGTCTATATTCAATATCAACTACTCCAAGGGCTAATAAGGACGCAGCTGCATCTGTGGTTTGAGCCATCCGACGGAAGGCTCGTCTGCTGAGAATAAAGTCGGTATTATCACTTGATCCTTGGTCAGTTATAACAATGGTCACTCCGTTGTCAGTGCAATAGTAACTGTTGGTGCACCTTACCTGGTTCAGTAAACCATTATGGTGAGTATTTCGACTCTTAAAGAGAACCAATAACAGAATCATGCCATGTAATGCTATAGCAGGAAAACAAAATGTATGTTTGCAATTCTTCTTCTTTTTTTTGGGTTACAAGCTGGTTTGCAATCATGATGCTTTTAATTGATACCTGATAGCAAGCACCACAACCGACACCATCACGGTAGAGGTTAGATGCGGCTGCTACATCTCCACCATTCAGTGTTGCTCCAAATGAACCATATCCACATCTGCCAGCTGCAATTCATGAAAAGAGACTCATAAGAATGCATGCTCAATTGGTAATAAGTGCACAGCTAATTTAATTGTTTTTTTTCTCGTAATATTTTAGTAGAGGTCTCTTACTATCTGTTCCATTTTCATCAGAATTTGGATAGTAAGCTGCCCGAGAATGAGTGAAACAGTCGCTACATGTTGCAGCCTCCGCCAGAGTCTGCATAAAGAGCAAGGTTGCTGAAAGGAACAAAAGGAACCGCAGAGAAGGAGCCATTATTGGATACAAAGAGAGAAGATAATAAAAGCAAAGAAGATAAGGTGGTAATGCATGCAATGAACAAGGTTTGTAGTATTTATAGCAAAAACAGCCTCCCATATTCTTTAGTTTGGTAAACTTTGCCAAGTTTGACATTCAGATAAACAATATTTTCAACGCGTGGAAATCTGTTACGGGTGTTTCCTAGGCACCTTCTTAGACTTGGAATTACTTGTTTTGGTAAAATATAGAAAACTGCAATCTCTCATTTGGAAATTCGACTTGGTGAAGTCTTCGGAATTAGCAAAAAGTATCCGGATTATAATTAATTCTCTAGCAAGAATTTCTAATCGCGATTTATTCTGCTTTCACCATAGAAAATCTAGCAGCTTTTAAACGTTGTCCTGTCAAAATCATGTTAGAGATAATGCATTATTGGAAATATACGTTAGCTGATTCACACATACAGCTGCTCGGCCATGATGATCTCTCTCTCTCGGAGGGTTGGTTGTAATTGGCCTGAATATTGAATTCAAATATTGGATACTTCAAAACAATTTGGCGTGAGAGATTGGTAAAATGAAGGGGACAGTTAGGTGGATTTCCACCGAAGAGCCCTTGGGTTAGGCATCTATTGGTGTTCTCACCGGTCACCGTCTTTGATTTCTCTGGGTTGGAATGTGCACGGAAACACTAGAAATCTACAGAGTGGTTGTTTTTGCGTTATAAAATGATTTAAGAAGTATTTTTTACTTGAAAAAACATTAAATTTTGATATGCTAATATTAAAAATAAAAACAAAGAAAAAACATAATTTCAATTTATTTTTCAATTAAAAAACATTTCGAAAAGTATACCAAATATATAATAAACAATGGTGTTGCTCAACTGAAAAGGGTGACATGGATTGAAGCTAGCCTGAGCAATAACAAAGCATACTGAAACATCGAATTTGTACACCATAGAACGTGAGATGAAGACCGCTGAAATGACCGGCATACTGTCATTTCTATTTCTTAATGCGCTCTAGAGAATTCAACAACGTTATCTCTTGGAAAGAATTCAAAACCTGAGTTCAGTGCACCCTCAGTTTTCCTGATCAACGGTACTTGATTTTACCAAGCTCTGATGTGCGACTCGTGTTTCTTGAGCTCAGGAATTTAGCCGAGCTGACTGCACATTTCTTGACAGGCCGAGAAGATGCGTAAGCAGCACACCAACGCAGACTGGCAGGAAGGGAGTCCGTACTCCATGGAACTACATCAGCCATGACATGGAAAGCACTAGCTTCAGCAAGACGGCGTAAAATTGACTCAAAAGGTTTTAAAACAATTTGTGCAGTGCCTTTCAGGGGATGCGAGCTAGTGTTTGATGGACCCCTGATATCATGCATGAGAAATACAAGTCTGATGAGAGGTTGCATAGGTTAGATGTAATCATGAAATCATGTTGGAGCTCTGAAGTTCTTTTATATGTTACTGTCCTTGGAACCCTAAACTTGTTTGTTTAAACCCTAATGATCGCCCCCACCATCCTCCAGGAGGCGTAATTTTAACTCTTAGAGGACTATTGTTTACGCGGCTGCAGCAGTTTTTAAAATAAATCGTGTAAATAATATATTTGGTAACATTAAAACATAAATTATTATGTATGTTGGATCCGTTGAAAACGCCGGTTCGTGAAAAGCAACTCTCAGCTGCTTTTCACGCAGCCCCGTATATATACAAGGTAACAATTTACCTGGACATTATTTATATAAACAATGCAGGTAAATCTCACTTGGTATTGTTCATTGAACCACGTCTAATCTGGTATTTTTTTTTAAAATTATATTTTACTTAAAAAATTGATATTTAATATTATTCAATAACACTACATAAATTTTGCGGAATTTGATCGTAATTTTAATTTTTTTTCTGATAATATTTTACCTGATTTTATTGCATATTTAAAAACTATAGTCTTTATTCAATGAATTTCATACGTGATGAAATTTTAGATAAGTTAATGAAATAATAAAAAATATTTAATATAAAATATTGTTTATTTAATGATGTAATAGTGATAGTTAAATATATAATATTTAAATTAAAAATCATCAATATTAATATATATATATTTTTAGTTATTTTATAACCAAAATATTTTTAACCAAACACATTAAACTATTTTTTATTCAACCTCAATTTCAATCATAGTTTTAACTAAAAATATATATAAATATCAAACCAATTTTAACTAAAAATACTTTATATAAAAATAATATTTTTAAAATCACGAAGCAATCCATAAACAGTATAAATGTTCCATCGTTAAGAATCTGGACATGATTGCTATGGCCTCCTTCACCTAGGCCCAGAAGGGTGTTCTTAATGTGATAATCGGCTCATTGAATGCGGGTAATTTGGGCTGTTGCCTGGCTCATGTTGTTAGGGCCATGTGCGGGCCTGCCTCGGCAAACCAGCCTGATTAGGCCCTTTTGTTATATTATATTATGCGCTCCGATTGAAAAAAAAAGGCCCTCACGGGCGATATTTATTTTCTTATTAAAAATTTGTATATGCAAGCTTTTTTTTATATATTTTTTTATATACAAATATTCAGATTATAAATTATAAATTTTATATTATACATATAATTAAATAAATAAATAATTATTTGAGATAATAAACAGGAAAAAAATATTTGTATTAGTATTGGCGACATTTGTAAAACCTTTTAATATGATTCATTGATTAAAAAAGAAGAAAAAGAAAGGCAATGATTTTATTTTGATATTTTAAGTTTTAATTAAATTAATTTAATTTCTTTACACGCCTTTGAAATTTAATTATCAAGTAGAAATAATATATATATATATATATATATATATATATATATATATATATATTTTCAAATGTCAAGTAATTTTCATAAAAATACATTTTACCGGGTACTTTTCACACAAGAAAAATTTAGTATTTTCAATTATACAATAATTGCATAAATATCTTTCTCAAAGATTGAATTGTTTCTAAACAACGTTATTTTTTTTTATTAACATGGGTATCCGGGTCAGCTTAAGCGCACCACGACTAATCTCATGGCCCATTGAACATCCTGCAAGCCCAGTGAACAGGTAAGGCACCGCGGGGGTGACAGACATACCGCACAGGGAGGACCCAATAGAGACAAGAAGGGAACAAATTCTCCAGCCCCACTCCCACTAGGACTCGAATCGAAGTTCGAAGGAAGGAGAGCTGCCCCAACAATCATTGAGCCACAGCCTGTTGGTTAAACAACGCTAATTTTATTGAATTTCTCCTAGTACTTTTCACTAACAATTACTATATTTTAATTATTTTAGAAGAAAAATCAAGTTGGGTGTGAGTAAGTTTAATAAATTTATTTTTCCAAATATTTATATATCCAAGAATTTCAACAATAATCTTAATGGATTCACTCGGTGCTCTATGAGATCTTTCATCTAATTAATAACAACTTACTTGAAGAAGATTATTCGGTAAAAAAATAAATTATAATTGCCTATAATCCAAAGAAATTAGGAAAAGGAGAGATCAATCAACATTCGTAGAAAACTTGGGGGCTATAATAATAATAATAATAATAATAATAATAATAATAATAATAATAGAGATAAGGGTCACGTGCGCAAATAACAGAAGAACAAATGCAAATGACAGGCAAGTAGCCAGCTGGTCTGGAATCTCCTCATTGGTTCTCTCTTTAAATTAACGACCTTTGACAACATCGTTGCCAAAGGCATTTGTTGTTCTTCAAGAGCAAAAGAAGAGAGAGAGGCTTCTGTATTTCCGAGGGCATCAAATCATGTCTGTTTCTGATACGTCAGTTTTTCTCATCTCTCTTTCTTCCTATTTGTATTTTATTGGCTTCTTTTAAATGTTTGGTTGGATCATCATCATCGTGTTCTTCTCTTTTATTTTTCTCGGAGTTATGATCTCTCTAGCTTATGGCTATCTTCCTGGTTTGTTGGACTTCATTTTCATAATTTCTTTTTTAATAACCATCATATATGTATTGGTTTTTTCTGCGATCTGTTTGCTGTTATCACATGCATTGCTCTGAATATACCGAGTTTGACAAGGCAATGTTTCCCCCCCCTCTTTGCCTCATTTTTCTTGTGAAAATGATGTCGGTGTAATTCATCAAAAAAGAGAGCGGAATTATGGTTGTGGAATTATCATGATCAAGGGACATGGCTGCTCTCTGCATTGATGTTTAAGAAGAAATATTAAAGGGTTATGGCTGAAATGTCAAAAAAGGGCAACATTAGTCTGGCAGCCTAGTTTCTGTTGATATAATAATATTCACTATTTGATCCAAACTTATTGAAGGAGTATTTAGGGCACAACTTATTGAAGTTGAGTATTCATATGCAATTGCTAAATTGTATCCACCTCCCCTGACTTTTAACTTATCGAAGGAGTATTTTCGGCCTAAGGTCTAACAGTTAGGCTCATCTGTAGATATGAGCTTGTGCTAGTGTGCTGGTTTTATAAGTTTCCCCTGACAGCCAGCCCCAAATATGTATGCATCAACTCTATGGTTCTTCTCACAATAACTTATCAGGAACTATGACTATTGATGTTTTTAGCTAGAGGTTTTCAATTTTAGGCTGGAAATGGATTGCTGCAAGCAACTTTCCTGTTATTACTTGAAAGTTAACACCAAACCGGGGTGCAATAGTTAGGAGTCAACATCATCCAGTTCCATGGTTGATTATGCTTTTATGCTATTATCACAGAGTTGGACCTGAAAAAAACAAACTGAAATGGACAAGTTTATTCTTTTTTTTTTTCCTTTGTCAAATCATGTAATATTGGAAGAAAGTGAATGAACTTGAATGACGAAAAAGTGACTCAAATCTAGTGGAAGAATGATTTTGACACTGGTTCTTGATGCTATTTCGATGCCTAAGTAGCTGGCAGATAAGCTGGTGCCAGACTTGTCAAGATAAAAGCTTTGTGTTTTTTGTGGTTTGTGATTCTTTATTGTTAGATCATAATCTCATGCTGTTGTCTTTAAGCAGTAAATTTTCTCTCTCCAAGCTTGCTCCATTGGAAGGGGTACTATTTGATGTTGATGGGACTCTATGCGATTCAGATCCCCTCCACTACTATGCCTTCCGAGAAATGCTTCAAGAGGTAATGTGTCTATGTGGAAAAATCAGGTCTTGATTGTGTTGTGATCTTAATGTTTCTTTTACACACTTGTTCATCACACCATGGAAAAGTGTAAGAGGACATATTCTTTCCTTAAGGTGGTGAGAATATCTCAAATCATGTTGTCTAATTGATAGAGACATATGACCTTTCACTTTAGCTATACTTTTGAAAATTAATCCAGATTAGAGACTTTAATCACATTGCGTTGTCTTCCAGATAAGTTTCAATGATGGGGTCCCAATTACAGAGGAATTCTTTGTTAAGAATATTGCCGGAAAGCATAATGAGGATATTGCTTTGCTCCTCTTTCCCGATGATCTCCAACGAGGCTTAAAATTCATGGATGATAAGGAAGCGATGTTTCGAAGGTAGATCACCTGCTAGTTCAGTTCATGTGTTGAGATTTTCGCTTGGTTAAACCATATAACTTATTCCATGCAAACAGATTGGCATCTGAGCAACTGAAGCCTGTAAATGGCATATATAAATTGAAGAAATGGGTTGAAGATCATGGGCTGAAACGGGCTGCAGTTACCAATGCTCCAAGAGCAAATGCTGAACTTATGATCTCACTTCTGGGCCTCTCTGATTTTTTTGATGCTGTTATCCTTGGGGATGATTGTGAGCACGCCAAACCACACCCAGAACCCTACTTGAAGGCTCTTGAAGTGCTCAAGGTGTCAAAGGACCATACCTTTGTGTGCGAGGTCAGCCTTCTTCCTGGCAGCGTTATTTTCTAAGCTTCTGCAGCTTGCGAGATTTTCCTAAATTTGTGTTCTGTTTTTCCTTGGTTAGGATTCTGTTTCAGGCATAAAAGCTGGAGTGGCAGCCGGGATGCCTGTCGTTGGTTTAACTACCAGAAATCCAGAGCATCTATTGATGGAGGCAGAGCCTACACTTATTATAAAGGATTATGAAGATCCAAAGTTGTGGACAGCTCTGGAAGAACTTGATAAGCAGGAAGCTGCTGTGAAACCTGCTGCTTGAATAATTTCTTTGTTAACTAGAAGGATTATGATTTACCTGAATAATTCTTTTCCACGTGAACTTATGTATCTTCACCTTGAAGCTGCTTCTGGGTTGATATCAAGCGCGTGGGCTCATAATCGACGATATCAATTTGTTTCTAGGGGCTGTGGCATTACGTTACATTTAACTAAAACGTTGGATATGTAATATTATTAAAATAGTGGAACAATCACTTAAGAAAAATGCAATCATAATTCATTAGTGTATTCTATGATCAGAACGTGCTATCTAAAATCGAAGTTATATTTGATGATGATGATGCATTCTCTGAAAATTGCTATTTGGAACTGTCACTTTCGATTTTTTTGTCTTTCCAGACATATTCGAGTATAATTCAAGCTATTACAGAGTTATAGTCGAAAAGAGAAGGATAAAAGTATATGTTAGAATTGAAAGAATGTCAGCTAGAGTTTTTTTTTTAAATAAAATCCATGCATATTAAAATAAATAAATAGACAGAGGAATCGGGAATTAACCAGGGAAAAAAATAATCTTTGTGCAGGCTCCTGTAGTGTAGAGCCCCTGCCGTGCTAATAACTTGACATTGAAACCCCTCTGTGGAGGTCCGTGATTAACATGGTTAGTCATCCCCGTATACTTTGCTCCCCTTCCATAGATTGTCTTTCATATATCTTCAGCGCCTAGACCTCTTGTTCAACACGCACTTGAAGAAGGACAGGATTCTTCATGTATCTCAAAGAGAGCAGCCCCTTTTGCTGTCTGAGGCTTCACATCAAAGGAATGGCAGTTTCTTCCCGTGAAAACTCAGTTGAGAGGTATTCTTATAATCTCGTTTGTGCTTCATATTTGTTTCCAAGTTTAAACGCTGATCATGTATATTAATAAATTATAATATAATTTTAAATGGATGGTAATTAGGAGGACGGAAATGATGTTCTATCAGTATTGAATTGATCAACGTTGATCAATTTTAACGTTGATCAGTTCTCCTTCGGTTTGTGATTGATAAATCTCAATGGAGGGGTTCCTATTGCCGAGAAGTTCTTTTCAGAGGAACTTTTTGGCAAGAATAATGAAGACATGGCCTTGGTTCTATTCCCCAACGCTATCGAAGGAGGCATGGAATTTCTTGTTGATAAAGAAGCCATGTCTCGGAGGTAAAATGTCAACGATCTTATATAATTAAAAGCTTTCTGAAGCCCTTGCCATGGAAGTTCTCCACCGGAAAAAACAGCTTGGCCCCAGAAAGATTCACGGCTGTAAATGGCTTATACAAAATAAGGGAATGGGTTGAAGATCATGGCTTGAAATGGGTTCCAGTTACTGTTCATATTAAACACTCCAAAGAAAAAACTAAACGAAAAGAGAGAGGAGAGAGATGGATTTGGTTCTTTGTTATTCGGCCAACACCAGCAGAAAAACTACAACCAAATGAAACTCTTCATTAATTTAGGTTCTATGAGACTTGGAAATCTTGGATTTTAAAGTTAGGATTTAATATTCTTGTGTTTAATTAGAGTTTTAAAATGCCTTTTAATGTTGTTTAGAAAATGGAAATGATTGGTTTAATGATGTTTTGAGGCTAGAGGGGTGGTACGAGGAAGAAGCTGGTGAGATATTTCAGTAAAAGTTATATCCAGTCTTTATAGTTCATAAATATTGCAATAAGTCCTTGTAGTTTCATAAATATTGCAACAGGTCCTTTTCAACACTATCCATTAATAATTATTCGTATTATTCGAATTTTATAAATCTTAGAATTATTAAAAATTTATATAATTATTAATTTTAAAACTTATAAAATTAATTAAAATCACGCAAATTAATCTCAACATCCTTAATAATAATAATAATAATAATAATAAAAGTATAATTTGAGTATTAATGTTACAATTTATCATTGTATAGGACAATCTTGCATGCACGATATAAAATAAAATAAAAAACCTAAAAAATATCAATAAAACAATTACAAGCACATACTTGTAATTGTTTGGCAATTGGCAAACAGTAAAAAAAACAAATACCATCCATATTAAATTCCCATATCAGAGAATCAGACACGCATAGTCTCGTCCTTGACATATCCAAATCTGAATGGTCTCTGGATTAAGACAAACTTCATCAAATTTGGTTGTAAAATGTATAGGACCTGAGTTCTATCAAGTTATTCTCATTTCCATTAGGATTTACGGATCTAGATCACAAGCTGCCTGCACACACACGCAACGAGAGATGGCTCATGGTTGTGCTAGGGTTTTTTTATATTATTATACTAACTTGTAATTCTTAGACTAATAACTCGTTGTTGTGCCCCTTATTTCAGAATAGTATTTTGAATATTGCAAAGATAATATTTGTATACAATTTATAACGATTAATGAATTTTTGCAAAGATTTTTTATACACAAACTTAGAGCTTTGCTCTATATTCCTTTAATATTAAAGTAGTTGTGGAATGAATCATTAATGAAAAACTATATAATTTTCGAAGACCAATGATTGTAAACCCGTGGATATATTTTCGTAAAAAAAATATATAAGCAAACAATATAATACTCTTCACAGCTAAGAAGATTATCTTTATCGAAGCACGATCCTGAGCAAAATCACTGAAACTCTCATGCTATTTGTAACCACGCGCGGTAGTTCCCCTTCTTTCCTTTGAGGGTCGTGGCGGACCTTCTCTTTGTTTAGAGATGGAGCTCGGCTATCTTTGCTATAGAACAGGAATTTGATCGTCTTTTAATGGAGTGCGTGGCGCAGCCAATAAACTGCTTTTCGTCTAGCCCAAGCTTTCTATTCCTTTCTAATTGACTGCGTAGAATCCATGGATGCCCATGGCTAAAATGTTGGATCTCCATGGATCCTTTTTTCCCCTGTCTTTGCCGACAAAATAAGCCCGAGAAGTTGCTCCTGTATATGTTTCATATATGTTCAGTCCTGTTACGTTTGCAGATTTGACTGGAAGTTGGGCAACCGTTTATTTGCCATGCGTGTTCCTCTGTTTCTTCTAAATTGCTGATCGCTTGATTTCAGCTGGGATTAATATTTCTAGCCCGCAAATTGGCTGATGAGCATCTTTACTGAATGACCTTGTCTCAAATCTGGACAAAAATTGTCGACCATTTTGGAATGTACTTGTGGAATGTTTTTGGTATATAGTTTTTCATGGAATGAGAACACCTGAAATTCACAGCATCAGCTCCGTCTGTGTCTGTGCAAGTCACTGATGGGTGATTTCTTGAAAGTCATGATCGGTTGAATGATAATAAACCCTAAACCTTAAATCTTAAATTCAGTTTATACAGCCCACGTTTTAATTTCATTAAATTTACCTGCAATAGCTCCTCAAAAAAGAGTAATTTCTACTTGTATCTTATTTTTAGTGGATTTAATTAGAATCTTGGTGTACGAACAAGATGATATTTACAAGGAAGCAGAGAGAAAGGAGAGTAAACAAGGAAGCAGTCGGTGAAAAACAGAACCATAAAAGTAGGGCAAAAAATGACTGCAAACGAGGATTGAAGCCACTAGCATACATAGCCATTTAGAAAAAAAAATCCTTGGACAGCGCTAGTTCTAACAAAAATTTATATGGAGGAGGAGGAGAAGGGAAATGACAGTGTATGACTGTAATGACTGTGTACATCCATGAACTGCAAGGACAGACTGAACCCCTTCCCACAAAAAGAAGTGCAGAGTAGATTTTCTCGCAACCTGAAATATCAAAATGCAGGATGTTTAAAAAGCTCAGAATTAAATCTTGCTTAGAATCATCCAAAGATCTATCAAACACATCATCAAAATGCAGTCAGAGTAAACAGGTAGGTCCAAGCAAAATGTAAGACCAATTGACACCAAAATTGCCGCTACAGGGTCAATGGACTCTCCTGAACTTTAAAATTGAAAAAATATATTCATGCAAGGATCTTCATATCCCTTAATCATGAGTTTACTTAGCTTATTTCTTAAAGATAAAACCGTTCTATCTTCCTATCTCTAAACAGTATGAATCCAATTACTGAGAATTTTGCCCATCAACCACAGAATAATTCAAAAGTTACCTCACATTTCTGCCACGTGACACCCTTCTTTGTGTTCCTCTCTGCTTCTTTGATTTTCTAATCATGATTATCATGACCAGAACCCAGCAGAAACTGTTGCTCTGTTTCTTCGATATTTCCACCACTTAATGAGCAGAAGCTGATCCATCAAAATAGCATTTCGCTTGTAGTTTCAAACCAGCATCAAAATTTAGTGTTAATTGAGGAGAGACCAGCCCTTGTTCTCCTAGCAACATCAGCAAAATCTTTGATCCTCCTGAATTTTTTGATCATCGAGCTCAAATATTCAAGTAAAGCCTTCTCCTGATTAGGTATCCAATTACATGGAAATGGCACAATCAGTCTGGCAAGAGACATCCTGGTACACTGAAGCCTGTCGATTGACTCGATGAGGACAATTCTTAGCAAATTGCAGTACTCAGGTGATGACTCAACTCAACATCAAAGAACCATCCCAAGTAAATGTGGTCCTATCTCCAGGAAATTTCCAAACGCAACACCAGAGCCCCCTGAGATAAGACAACATCAAAATCAGAATCATATAACTTGCATTTAATGTCAGAATTTAGAACCCTAATTTCATAAAAAAATATATATTTCACGATCCTCCTTCGAGGCATAGAGCTATTGACCATGGTGTTGTTGGATCTTGAACCCAATAAGGGTTTTTATGAAGTCACCAAATTAAATGGGCCTCAATATTTGCAGAGTAAAAATAAGACAATATGTGTGTAATGAACAAAAAGAACAACTAAAATAGTAAAACCCAAAACATAATTCCAAGATTTTAGAAATTATGAACCTAGTGGGTCAAAATTCAACAGACCCCATGAAATTGGTCAACCAGTAATAGGACAAAGTACACAAATCTTAGAGGGGGTGAAGGCTTGGAAACAAAAAGGAGAGTGAATAAGGAAGCGAGTAGTGAAAAACAAAAGCTTAGAAGGCAAAGAAAGCAGAGTAGCATTTAAATCATAGTTTTGAAATCCAACCTGGTTATTGACCCGGTCAAGTGACCGGGTCACGGGTCAGATGGATTCACCCGGGTCAACCCAAAAAACAACCTGTAAAAAAAAAACAGATGGTGTTGTCCTGGTGGGCTAGTTCTCTAACGTCTCTCTCACTAAAAATGCCAGCCTGTGAGTGGCTTTCATCACTTCAAGAACTCGTCATGTCAACCTAGGCGAAGATATCATAAGGGCCTAAGGCTATTATTAAGATTTGGCCGGCAATATCATTCACTCTTGTCAGAAGTAGAGTTTTTTTGAATTCTTTCTTCGTTCTTGAGGCCAGCAAGCAAATTCCAAAGACAAACCAGAACCCACCTAAAAAATTCACTTAAAAGAGAACCACAAGACCCTACAAGATAATGCAAGAATCTTTAGCTGAACCAGAACTAGGAGATGAAGTGGTGAAACTCAAGTTCTTCCTCAGTTATGGCACTCTACTATTTCAAACAATGGCATACCCTCTACTATTTCAAACAGAATCCATGAATGGCACTCATAGCAGAAATTGTACTAAAAATTCCAAAAAGAGAAAAAGATGTTGCTAAGTAATTTTCACAACAACTCTGCTGTAAGAAATACAAGATACATAATAAGTTCAAATTTGGATCCTATGTAGAGTTATTCAAATATCTCACAACCTCATCATAATGATCCACATCAATTCAAACAAATAGACCCAAAGCAAAATGCAAAACCAAAGTCAATGAAATTGCAGCCAGTGGCAATTAAATGGAGTATTTTGCACTTCAAATTGACTAAATATATTTAAATTTATCCAAGAAGTTCATATTCTCTAATCATAAATAATTTAACTTATTGCGGAAGAAACTGTTCCTCTTAACAAGATTCAACAACAGAAATTTTGCCAGTCAAGCACAGAATGATACAACAATTACCTTAGATTTCTGCCACGTCAAACCCATCTTCATGGTCTTCCTCTTCTTTGGTTTTCTGATCATAAGGATCTTTATCAGAGCCCAAAAGCAACTGTTGTTCTTTTTCTGTGTTATTTCCACCACTTTTTATGAGGGAAAGCTGATCCATCGCAATAGCATTTCGCTTGTAGTTCCAAACAAGCATTGAAATGTAGTCCTGAGATGAAACCAGACCTTGCTTCCTAATGCTACATCGTTGATCCTCGAGAGTTTTTGGATCATCAAGGCTTATATATTCAAGCAATGCCTTCTCATGATCAGGTATCCAATTACTTGGAAATGGGGTGTAATCAGTCTCAGGTACAAGAGACATCCTGGTGTACTGAAGCCCATCAATTGACTCAGCAAGACCCATTCGTAGCAAATTGTGGTAGTCAGGTGAAGACCCTTTCTTCTCCTTCAAAGGACGACTCAGATTCCGGGAACCAATCTTATACACCTTTGCACGTGACCGCAGCTTGTATTTTGCAGCATATAGCTTTGCAAGTGAACCCCTTATAATGTATGAACAGAAGTTCACAATTTTCTTCCGATTGTCAGCATATCTAAACCACTCAACCATTGTTGACAAAAATTTGTTCATTTGTGCATTTGTATGAGATTGAGTGGCATGGAACATTCTAAAACAAGGCTGTGGGTCAGGATCCCTGTCCCCCTTCAGAAAGTTCAACTTCCTAAATTGCTTAATGCATTGTTTCAAGCTTGCTGTGACTGACAAAAGGGTGCCCACACCTTTTTCACTAATGATCTTCCCACCAGTGGCAGTGTACCGTAGAGTTGGATACACAACTCTTCGGCACAATACATGATCAAGAAACATTATACCTTTAGTTATGTGCTCAATTGGGAGGCTCTCATTGTCAACCTTGAGCATGTATTTCTGATCAACAAACTCAATCAATTGCTTCCTCAATGTGGCTGCATCTGCTCTCGGTCCTCGCACACCAATCAGGATGTGACCCCCGTATCTTACATAATCCATCTTCCTGGTTTTGTCTGGGCCACTTGTCGGCACAAATTCTGGCCAGGATGTATTCCCCTGTTCTGCTTCCCCTTCTGGACTATTCCATATGACATCACTCTTTGAAGGACGATAAAACTCCTTAAGCTTACCCTCCATCCACCGGTCCAATTCATCTAAGCAGATGTTAGCCAAAAGAGGACTGAGTATCCCACAGTGTCCCCATGAAGGAATCTTCTCTGCCTCCTCAGGTGCAAACCCAAAAAAGGTGTCTAACCAATATGGATCTGGCTTTGGCTCATCCTCTGCCAAAACCCTCTTTTTTTGATACTTCCTCTTCGTCTTCTTCTTTGGCTCTTCCATGCGACTCGTGATCACAGGGGTAGTCAATGCTGCCTTTATCAAATCAATCACTTTCTTATCCCTCACATCCCTCATTAAAGCACTTATCACTAACCCCACCTTCATTCCATCCAATATTGTGCTGAAATCCCCTTTTATATACCACAAATACCCAGCAAAATTCCTCCTAATCACCCTCAACACTGTATGTGCATTTCTACCAGGTCTAAAAGCAAAAGACTTTTGCGAAAACCGTGCTTCATATATCGGCTCCAAAATCATAAATAACACCTCCTGAACTATCTTATCCTGAAATGCTGCTGGTTGTGTGGTTGTCAAAATTGCCTTAATCTTCCTCTTCGACAAAGATTGATAGTCAGTCTTATCCTTCGGAGACTTTATAAGAAAATCCAACCTAGCACCCCACTTAAACCTATTATCAAGAACTGCATTTCTAAGAGCTAACAAGTCCTCCAATGCAGACCTTTGTATCGCACTACGGGGCATATAGGCTCCCATGTCATCAGCACACACTTTCTGATAAGCCAATACCCACAGTTCAAAACGGCGAAGATAAGTGGTCAAATTGCTCACAATTCTATCTGGTTCTCGAAAATTCTCTATCCACATTTGAGAGCAAACTGAGACACCATCTTCCTTCATCAGGTTGGATGGGTCATCAGGGTCCTGCGCACGCCTGTGCCCCGGAGTGAATGATAGTAAGCGAAAGAAAGCAAACCCATTAGTCCTAGGGTTTAAGGGATTGCATTGAGAGTACAAAAGGGTAGTGCTGGCGGCTGTTGTGATTGGAATAGGGTTAGTGTTAACGAGGACTTTGTAGGTGAATATTGCAAGGCGACGATGCATTTGGTGATGGTGAAATCAAGAACGACCCTCTTTTTTAGGTCATTTTTGGGTTTATAATGAACATTAATATTACAAAGGTGAGCATCAAATATGAGATAAAACCCAATTCAAAGATAAACAATGAGAAAGTGGGGGGGAAAAGTGAAAAAGTTGCTTCGAGTTTCGAGTTCTTACAGGAAATTGAAGCAACCCCTCGTGCAGTGTAAGGCTTGGATACGCCTTAAAATGAAGTGATGCCACCCGGTTTGGTTTGAGGAACTGGGCGTTCAATGCAGTGAAGAGAGAATTTGAGAGATAAAAGTAAAACCAAACCCTGACTAAAACCCTGAAAACTTCTTTTTCCTTGGAGGTTTGGGGATTCCTCGTTAAGAAAATATATAATTTTTTTAATAATTGCAATTGCTATTTTAGAATTAATACAATATATGTCCATAAATTATTGGATTTTCCATAGCTTCCATACATTATTAAATATAGATATAAATATTTTTAAAAAAAGATCAATGATTCGAGAAATATACACGATGAATACAATAATAAATAATATATGTGAATATATAATCAGGCTCGGATTTTTCATTAAACTGGAGAAATGTTCTGTGCTCCCATGAGAGAAAAATGTCTCCTATATCATCCAAATGAGCCAGATTCTTATACCCAGCATTATGGATAATTTCACCATCCCTTGAAGCATGTACATGATGAGTTGAAGCTTTGTCACCCATTTATATGAAGTGAAGATCTGAATTTCCATTTTGTCGAGCAAGATTCAATTTCCATTAATTCTCTTTATTTCTCTCAACAAATCATGATTTGATTTGTGTTTTTTATTTTATTTTTTCTATACAATTTTGGCAGTGGTTATAATACCTTTGACCGAGCATCAAGATAGAACGGCAAAGTTTTCAGCTCTGCGGAAGAATCCATGCTTTATTATGGGAGTTTTGTGGGAAAGTTGTTTAATATTTTTTAAAAATATATATTAAAATAATATTTTTTTATTTTTAAAAAATTATTTTTAATATTAATACATTTAAATAATTTAAAAATATAAAAACAGAATTAATTTAAATTAAATAAAATAAAAAATAAAAATATTTTTAAAACATTTTTAAACTTTAAAAATAAACAGAATTTTCATCGTATCAATAAGTGTAGTTGATACCACGATATATATTACTTTTTACAAAGTGTTTTACTTAGAAATACAATAAAATAATTTTTTTTATAGATTTTTTATGTTTCATGTTAACACTTTAAAATCATCCAAAAATATAAAAAAATCAATTTAATAATTTTTAAAATCAAATACAATTTTAAAATGTTTAAGTAATTCCAAATGAAAAACAAATAATAATTAATATCAAATAAAGTTTAATATAGTTGAGCCTATAGTAAATTTACACTTCATGGAAATTTGTCATTACATGCCAATAAAGGCGCAGAGCCCATAGTAGAGGCGCATAGCAAAGCAAACTTCTTTAAAAAGTTAGAGCTGACCGATTAGATTATATTCTTGAGAAATCATTGGAAACCAAGCCCCTGAAACCCTAAATTTAAACGAAAAAATAGAGTTTTTTAGGATTTGAATCTTTGTGATCTGAGATTTCGTATTTGTTTCACAAATAAATATTCTTAAATTGAATTAATATATAAAAATTGATTTTCTTTAGGATTTTTCAGTAAATTTTGCTTAAGGAATTAAGGGAAGATGGAGGAAAGAGAGGAATGGGTAACAAGTTTTGGAGAGTATCATAATAATTATATTTTAAAATATTTTTTATTTAAAAAATATTAAAAAAATTATTTTTTAAAAAAATTATTTTTAATATTAACATATTAAAATTTATTAAAATATTAAAAAATTAAATTTAACAAAAAACAAATTGATTAAATTTTCTTGTTTAAAATTAATTTTTATATATATTTATATTATTTTGAAGAGTTAATATTAAAAATAAATTTTTAAAAATAAAAAAATATTATTTTAATATATTTATAACTAAAAAAAACTTTTAAAAATAATCGGTTTAACTTAAACCATGAACAGCAAAAACAAGTTATGAGAGATTTTTCAATGTCAAACAGAATTTTAAAATTATATATAATAACGCTTTCTGAGAAAATAGTAATATATTCAAAATAATTTTGTCTAAGTAGTATCTCCGAAGTTAAAAAATCGCAAGAAAAATAATAAATCCCTTCCGGTATAAAATGTTTGTGACTGAGACAGTATTTTGCTCTTCTTGTTTTTTTTTTTTTTTCTTTTTGGTAAAGACCCTAGAGGATCCAAACAGCCAAAACTCTAACCCGCCTCGACCTGGTAGCAATAAATCAAATACCAAAATCGGGCTTCTCTTCCTAAAGTACCTTCTCCACTGCTCCATCACCAATCACAGACACAAAATATTAAAAAGCACATACCCGCTCCTATAGATCTCCTCCTCTCTCCGATTGGGCTGATCAACTATTATACAGATCCCTGAAAATATAAAATAAATAATGGCACCAGTCTCAGCTCTTGCGAAGTACAAACTGGTCTTCTTGGGAGACCAATCAGTCGGTAAAACAAGCATCATCACTCGCTTCATGTATGATAAATTCGATAACACCTACCAGGTAAAACCCATATCATTATTCTGTGCCTCGCACTCAGATTGATTTTTGTTTTTTTTTTTGTTTTTGTTGGCTGATTTGTACTATTGTTTTGATATACCCATTTTTGGGTTTTAAAGTTACTTGTTCTTTGAAAGATCCCACTATCTCATAATTGAACTCGATCTTCTTTTTTTTAGACGTTTCTTCTTACAACAATCAAGGAATCATATTATTTTCTGGGTTTTTGTTTTTGGTATAAAATGGGGATACTTAGTCGTTAGAAAATCGTAACTATAAGTTAAGAGCTTTGCCCTTGTTGATGTTCAATCTCTGTTATTCCTGCCTCGGTGTTTTCGTTCTTCATTTTTTTGGGAAGTTGGTCAGATGAAGGGGCCTTTTTTGTAGTCACTATGATTTGCTTATTCGTTATTTCGAAAGTAGTTAGTCTGTGCTGTTGATCTAACTTATATGTATCTTGGAACTGATGAACAGGCTACCATTGGCATTGATTTTCTATCAAAGACCATGTACCTCGAAGACAGAACTATTCGTTTGCAGTTGTGGTTAGATCCATCACCTCACGGAACTGATTTTTTGTTTTTGTGTTAGAAATGCAATATGCATATTGCTTTTGTGCGTGAATCCTGCACTGAACTCTTTTCTTGAGAAGGGCTTTATCATTTCAGCTCTCGGTGGACAGGGTTAATATTGAATGGCTTGCGTAACTATATCAGTACCATGATTTATTTAGCAATGTGTTATTACGTTCAGTTGCAAGGGAATTTCTAGTGCTCATTCATGTCTGCACGGACAACAAAATGCTGTAAAACAGAGAAAATAAATAATGTTGTGGGCTTTAAAGGAGTGCTATTTCTTTTCCAAAAAATATGCCCAAATTTTATGATTGCAGAAGCTTTGTATTGAGTCAAAATGAATGGCAATCCATTAAGGAAGATAAATCAAGAGTTGACATAGCACTGCTTTGTGAGGGATAGGCATTCTTAAAGAACTACGAATGGAGATTTGCACATTTGTGGATGTGAGGGACCATATTACTATCACTATCTTCATAAATCTGATTGCAAGTATAGGCCAATGTATATGTGTATGCACAGATCTATCTTTTTGTATATATAGTTACACAAATGTACATGCATGTATTATTGATCCTCATTCTTATTGATTTTTGTGTGGCTTACTATTTCTCATGGAAACTCCTCCTTTGTGGATGATCGACCTTTTGCTTCTGTATGCTTGCAGGGATACAGCTGGACAAGAAAGATTCAGAAGCCTCATTCCAAGTTACATTAGAGATTCCTCAGTTGCTGTCATTGTATTTGACGTTGCAAGTATGAAGTTTTTTATGTGTCATTTATCCATCTTAAATAAATTGGTGCTTCAAGAGATCAAGTCAAGTCACTTATCTTGTTGCTAATTGCCTGATTGGCATGTGGTTTCGTGAAGTCATAAACTTGTTTGGTTATGTTCTCTTATTTCAATCAAGACTCATTGGTCTTTTGTTCTTTTATACTCGTCAAACAAACTTTCAAACTATTTGTTTGGAAAAAGGTATCCATGTCTCATGGATGTTTCCTAACTTGATAGTTCATGATTCAGGTCGGCAATCCTTTCTGAATACTTCAAAATGGATTGAAGAGGTTCGCACTGAGAGGGGCAGCGACGTCATCATTGTCCTTGTAGGGAACAAAACTGACCTTGTGGAGAAAAGGTGAATGCTTAATGACAAGCATTACCATGATCATTGTTCGCTGTTTTTGATGCTCTTTGTGTGCTCTGGGTCACAGTCTCACACACTCAAGTAGAAACACTGCTTTCTGAAATTATTTCCTACTGGTCCACTTTTGCTTGATCTTAGCCACTTATTTTGGCTTGTAAATTTTTGGTCCTAATAAATACCGAGGGATGTGAATTATTTGATGTTTTCCCTTGCTGCAGTCTGATCATTTCGGTCTTTCATTTGCATTGCCTCATGTTAATTAACATTTCGTTATATGGATGATTTGACAGGCAAGTTTCTATAGAAGAAGGAGAAGCTAAAGCTCGTGAACTTAACGTCATGTTTATTGAAACTAGTGCAAAAGCTGGTTTTAATATCAAGGTAAGCTCTCAAGCACATTGTCCTCCTCTATACAGCCTCCTGACAATGTTGAGTTTTTCATGAGCCTAAAATGAACACAATTCTTTGCCCAATATGTTTTTTGAGTTAACGGCCAATGGTCTTTGAGAAGCGAGAAAGGGGAGAAACCAAAGAAAGTCTGAGCTGGATGAAAAATCAGTTGCAGGTCTATTGTATGTCTTTTTCCGTTTTCAATCCATGGAGAGTAGATTAGGGGTATGACATTTTTTGCCATTCTCTGTGTGATCAATACATTTTTTTCCAGAAATGACATATCTAATCCCTCACAACTTGTCCAAAGGGTTCCATGTCTCTTCTCCGCCTCCCTTTGCCTCAGCGAACCCGTTAGGAAAGTAGTCTTGCATATTAAATCTGTTGTTGGCTAATTAATTATTCTCTTTGGGATAAAAGAACTATGCTCCAAACCTGGCTATGGATTTGCTTAAGTTCTTACAAGATCACGCTCTTCCCTTCTAATTGCGTATCTGTTGTTGGCTAATTAATTATTCTCTTTGGGATAAAAGAACTATGCTCCAAACCTGGCTATGGATTTGCTTAAGTTCTTACAAGATCACGCTCTTCCCTTCTAATTGCGTATTCTATTAACTTTTTCCCTCAGTTACGAAGTATCAACCAGATATAGTCCAGATGTCTACCTTGTCTAATGGTAGGGATCTTTACATGTCTGGGATATCAAAGAGAAGGAAGGAAATCTGATGGATGGGCTTTCCATCTTTCATTAATCCATCTCTTGAAGGTGTCCGTCGTTGCCCAATAACATGCATTTAATGATTATTTGAGCTACATCTGGACTCAACATATTTTTATCTCTATATGTAGGGGGGTAAATGTTTGGAAGAAAGCTACAGTTAAGCAATTTTGCCTTAGGAGTTGAAAGAGATCAATACTATTTTTTATCCTGACAAGTTTCTTGGAATTTGAATTTGTTATTTTGGATTCAATGCCTTAGTGTCCCTGATGTGACTGCAGTTTTCTTATTCAGCACTTATCTGTTTAAATATTTATTATTGTTGGTGTTTTATCTCTTTGTTGATGAAATTTGGTGCAGCCTTTGTTCCGAAAAATTGCTGCAGCGTTGCCAGGAATGGAGGCACTTTCTTCAACAAAGCAAGAGGACATGGTTGATGTGAACCTAAAGTCTACTGGTGGAGCTGCCTCCCAGACTCAGGCTCAGTCAGGTGGATGTGCTTGTTGATGCCCTGAAACTTTGCACCGTTGCTATGACACCGTCCCTGCCAGAATTTTCTACAATATTTCACTAATATGTAAATGACTTGACTTATTTCTCCATCCTTTTTTTCCCATTCTATTTGGGTAGCGTTTCCATTGTGTTTGAGGAACTCTCTGGTAACACTTGAGTAGTTGAAAACTAGGAATAGAAAGACTTGTGATTGGGGTTTTCTTGTGTTTCTTAGGTTGGTTATAGAGTCATAGGTTGTGGAATACGCAGTGGAATTACAGGCTTCAATAGGCTTTTCTTTCTGAGTTATGATTTCCTCTCTGAGTTCAACAACTTGATGGCCTGATGGATCTGTGGTGGATAGCAATGCCACCTCACTCTCCCAAAAGTCTAATGGCAGCTTCATCTTTCTTGCAAACAAGTTGGCGTTTTAGATCATTGAATCATGTTTTGCAGATAGCTCAAATTTGCCTCTTGATCAGCTGTGATTCCAGTCATGTATACTTTGTCCTGATAAAAATTATGATCGTCGTTGAAGTTGTCGAGAACAAACCTGCATCTTGTACTATAGGGACCGTGCTAATATTTAAAAAGAGGACTCGGATTGCATGCAGTAAGCTTGTGTTCGCTTCTTTATTTTGTTTAATCATAGAGGAAAAAACTGTTTGTTTAGCCGAATAGTTTTTGTTTTTTGCTCTTTGCATTGACTTTATAAGTAAATTGTGTTTTAAATTCTAGTTTTGTGAAAGGCGAAATAAGATGTTTTGTTATTTATAAAGCTTTATTTATTTATTTTGCATGTCATAATCTATTTTACAATAATTTTAATAAAAGAAGTTTTATAAAATTTATTTTCTTAAAACCACAATTAAAAATATTTTTAAAAAAATTAAATTATAAAATTTACTATAATATCAAACAAACTTTTAAGATTTTGTATAATGCTTTCAAGTAATATTTGTATTATTAGTCGATTTAAGATTTAATAAATGTTACATGATGATGACTTAAAAATCTAATAAATAAATATTATAGGTATAAATTAAGATTTTTAAAATAGATGTTAGACTAAGACTTGTTTGTTTTTGTATTTTAAAAGTATTTTTGTAAATTTTTTATTTTTTATTTTAAATTAATTTTTTATATATAGTTTTAGAATATTATTTTAATATGTTAAAAATAATTTTTAAAAAGTAAACTAAAATTATTTTAATATATATTTTTTTAAAATATATTTTAAAAAACAATCATATACACACACTAAATAATTTCTCATTCTAATAACCCACTAGGTGAGTGTAAGAAACCCTGTATAAATATTATTTTCACGTCTCTCGGCTGCACATCTGCCTCTCTCTCTCTCTCTTAATTCTCTTCTTATTTTTTTGTTCTTTTTTTTTTTTAATTCTCTTCTTCAAACTTCAGATAGTTGTCAAATTTTTTTTCCTCTATCGCGGATGCTCTTTGCTTTCGTACCCGTTTGGTATTGAAATTCAATCTATTTTTTAGCAAATTTCAAAAAGAAATTTTTGTTTTTACTAAAATTAAATATGGTTTATATTTTTTGGATCGTTTTGATGTGTTAATATCAAAAATAATTTTTAAAAAATAAAAAAATATTATTAATATACTTTTTAGCACGAAAAGCTATTTAAAAATCAACCGCGGTTATATTTCAAACACCCTCATGTGCCACGCATTTAGCTTTCGATTGGGTCAGCGTGAAGCTTTGGGTTTCTGCCTTAAGTTCGCATGTGACTGTCGTCCTCTCTCCCAGGTCAGTTTTCTGGTCCTCCGCCCTTTCTTGCTTTTAACTGACCCCGGCCAGAACATGAATATTCAGAACATTTTTTAAAAGAAAGAAGTTTGGCAAATCAAGCAGTTGAACTTGAAGTTTCTTTCTGAATCATCATCTACCAAGGCCAAATCCCAAACTTTGGCAAGCTTATAGAACTTCTTTCTTTTTAACCGTGTCTGCAAAAGTTAACTTACCGTCACTTTTTTATGGTAACTAGTAGAAATTAAGACTCTTTTTATGGTTTTGACTTTTAAGGAGGAAACACAAGTCAACTAAGTTTTAAGATACATGCATGCAACATGAGACTTGCACTGGAGAAAGGATTTGCATGGTAATAATAAGGTAATTTATTCTATATATTACTGAATTTCTTTTCTATTTTCTTGTTGCCTGCTATTCGTAAAACTTAGAAGTTAGAATTTCCCATTCTATCTTCTTATCTTCTTTTTCTTTCCTTCTTTATTTATGGGAGAGCATCTAAAGCTCCTGCGAAGATCCAGTATAATGGATCCTTATAGAATCACTTAAATGACCATGAATAAGAAGAAAGTGCTAGGTCGCTAAAAGCTGGCAAATTTGAGAACAATTGCCATCTCCATGGAGCTAACTATAATCAGAGCAAGGACTTATAAGAAGTTTATTTTGATAAACGTTGATGGGTGAGGTATTCGCAGCGCATAAATAGCGCAGCTGAATTATTTACTTACAGCTAGACTGAGCATGTGAATGATACACAGTGCTATATCAGATAGCTGGAAGAGATTGTAATTCTCTTCTGTCAATGGAGAAACCACTCCTGTCTTCTCTGAGAACCCTTCTTCGCAGGTGGTTGATGCTTCCATAACTGCACTCACCTTCACATTAGCGACACTATAATGTTCTGTCAGAAATGCTGCCACACCATCTACTATTGTCACAAGAGCATCTGCATATAGTTCCAAACAATCCTGTAAGGCAACCACGGCAAAGCGGTCTAAAGTTCCATAACTCAACAAGTACTTAATGGTTGAAATGGTGTTGGTTGCATTTTCTAGAGCTAGTTCCATGCCAATTATTGCTAGTCCGTGAATATTTGTCACATGGCTGACGGGAATTGCTTGGAGAGAGCTTATACAAAAGTCATAGCTGAAAGTTTTGGAATATTCCTCCGCACATTTTCTGCAGGTTCGGTTTGTTATATCGATGGTCGAAGCATCAAGGGTTGAAATGCTATTGTTAGGAGTAGGAGTTACTAAGAAGAAGAAAAGGAAGCAAAGAGCAAAGGAAGAGAAAGAGATGTGCTTCATTTTGATCTCTACTTGACATTTGTCGGTCTAATTTGTTTATATAAGCATATGGTTTTAGATAAGGAGTGGCGTGCAAAATGTTTCAGGGGAAGCTTCCGATTCAGTCAGGGTAATCGATTCCTTTCTACTGATGAGAAAACAACATGGCCAATACTTGAAATCATGAGGAGCTTTTAGCTAAATCTTAAAGGAAAAGATGCCGAATGAGTTCTGAGAATTGTTGGACACAGGATCATGCACAGGTATAAATACGTCTATTATGGGAGAGGGGAGATCTAATAAAGGAAGCTTCCGAGAAGGTCACTAGTGCGAAAGAGTATACGGAAATAACTTGAGCTGCAATCAGAAAAATGTAAAAACAAAGTATAAGAGAACTAAAAAAAAGAGGGGGGGGGGGGATGGTTTTTTCAAGAGGAATGAAGATGCAATGCTTGAATGCTGACTAGCTACCCTAACATTATAAAGAATTATTTAGAATTGCCTAGAAATTAACAGTATACATCTAATTTGAAGTAATTTGTACGCAATTATTTATCCAATTTAAAACTGGAAGCTAGTGTTATGCAGCTTCTCAGTTAGGAAAAAACTTGGAACGAAGTCATGAAGTTTCATTAGGCGAGAAGTGCTGGTTTGGAGCTTCACTAAGAATCCAGCAGTCTTATCCTTCTGTATAGTTCATTTGAGTGTTTCAAGGAGAAATTTAGGAACGTATTGTTGAATACTTCGATTAATCATACGGTCTTGATCGTAACAATCACTGTTACTTTTGTATCTTCTTTCTTTTCGGAGAGGTTTTTTTTATAGTATGTAAAGTTTTTTACACTAGGGCAAACACACACAAAAAGACGCAGAAATAAGCGTTCATGGGAAATCATTGCTGTATACATATGTGATTCATCATAATGATTGAATGCACAGGATATTAAACATATAAGAGGAATTAAAGCGAAAGGGAAGAATAGTGGTGGGGACACTGTATCTAAGATTATGTCGTATGATTATAAACGATGAAAAATAAAAAGATTAGGTTTTAACATTGAGATTTATTAATTAAACTTTATTTGTTGGATTTTATTTAATTATTATTGATTATTTTATTTAATATGCAATAACTTTAATTGTTTGTTCTAACAAAATTTTGGCTTGTAAATTTTTGGTCCTAACAAATACCGAGGGATGGTCTCAATAGGATAATCTGTTAAAATTATAAGAAATAAATCTAATATACACCAAAAGCATGAAAGACCAATCTATCCAAAAGACAAAATCATTGGAAAAGAATAGAAGAAAATAATCAAGTTGGCATTATTGAAGAGGCAAACAATCATAAGTATATCCAGGTACCTGAAAATAATAAAAATAAAAAGATAGAACCAACATGAGATAGTTGTTGACAATATTTTTTTTCATATAATATATCATTTGATATCATTAGTGAAAACAAAGATCTTGAACTTAAATATGTTGAAGAATGTCAATGTAAAAATGATTGGACAAAATAAAAGGAGGCAATTTAGACAAAATTAAATTCACTTGCAAAACATGAAGTTTTTGGACTTGGAATACATGGGTATTTATGCAAAATTAAAATGAGAAAAATAAAATCATAAGATATAAGACACGACTAATGGCACAAGGAATTTCACAAAGACTTGACATTAATTACAATAAAACATATTCTTCTATAATAGATGTAATTACATTTCAGTATCTTATTAGCTTGACAACTCATGAAATACTATATATGTATCTAATGGATGTAGTTACCAGTTATTTATATAGGTTATTTGGTAATAATATTGATATGAAAATCCATGAAGGATTTAAAATGTATAAACTATATAGTTCAAATCTTTAAAAAATTTACCCAATCAAGTTGTAAAGGTCTTTATATGGATTAAAACACGCATGTCATATAATCTTTTTACTGAATATTTATTGAAATAAGGGTATGATATTAATTTTATATGCACATGTCTTTTTTATATATAAAAAAGTTGGAATCTAATTTTGCTATTATTATTGTGTATATTATTAATGATTTAAATATAATTAGAATTCATGAAGAGATGCCAAAAAAAAGTAATTAATTTAAAGAAAGAGTTTAAGATGGAAATTTTAGGGAAAACAATATTTTATCTCGACCTACAAATTAAGCATTTAGCATTTCTATTCATAAGTCAATTTACAAATAGAAGGTGCTTAAAAGATTTTATATTGATAAAACACATCATCAAGTACCCCTAATAGTTGTTAGATCACTTGATGTGAAAAAAGAATTGCTTGGTCCTGAAATACCATACCTCAATACAAATTAATGCGCTAATATATCTTGCTAGTAATACACCACATGTTATAACATTCTTTGTGAATTTGCTAGCAAGATATAGTTCTTCTCATACATGAAGATATTGGAATGAAGTTAAACATATTTTTCATTACATGCAAGGAACTATAGATATAAGCTTATTTTATTCAAATTATGATAATTATGAATCAGTTAGGTATGCTGATATAGGATATGTATCTTATCCATATAAAGGTCGATCTCAAATAAATTATCTCTTTACATGTGGTAATATTGTTATATCATGGAGATCTACAAAGCAATATTAATTACCACTTTATATAATTATGCTGCAATAAATCATGTTGAAATACTTGCAATCCATAAAGCAAGTTGATAATATGTGAGACTAAGATCAATGACTCAATATATTTAAAGAACATGTGGTTTATCCCCTAATAGAGGAACTCCAACCATATTGGATAGAGATAATGTTGCATGTATAGCTTAATTAAAAGAAAGGAGATAGAATAAAGCAAATCTCATCAAAAATCTTTTTCAAACATGACCTTGATAAGTGTGGTAATGTTAATGTTCAACAAATTCCCTCGAAAGATAATTTAGCATATTTATTCACTAAAGCATTACCGGCTATAATTTTTAAAATATTACAATGCAATATTAGAATGTAATAGCTTAAAGATTTAAGGTAATGCATTCATAAGCGGGAGTTAATACACACTGTATTTTTTTTTTCATCAAGTGTTTTTCACCATTGAGTTCTCTTGGCAAGGTTTTTAATGAGACAATTTACAATACATAATGGTGTACAAAAGACATTTAAGAGAGTGTTATAAAACCATGGGTGTCTATTTGTTTTTTTTTTTTACCTCTTCATCTTCAAGTTCATTTAAATTCTATATCTTTTTATGTTATTTAGGCTTACAAGTATTAATGTGCAAGTAGATTTACTCAATTAGACATGAACCGGTCCATGAAATAACATTTATCTTGTCGTTTCATTTGCTTCTCATGCTTAGAGGTAACATGAGGATGCTGTTGAATTAATACGAGAGTAATGTTGAATGATCATCATTATAATTTTAATTTAAGAATTATTTGTGAAAAAAGCAAATACTGGGAAAAATTACGTGAGATAGAGATATATAAATCTTCAAAGCGCGTTCCTATAAATGAATTTCTGACAAATATTGATCATTCTTTTAATTTTTTTCTGATATAATAATGATATGCATACACAGTCAATTTATGCCTACCAATTTTCAAGGTTCCTTCATTGCTTGCATCATCACCAACCCAAAGACTTTTTTTTTGTAGATATTTCCTTTCTTGTTTTCTTAGGTGCCATTTTTGAATAAGAATTATTCATTTCAAGGCGTAATTAAGTACAATATATCGAAAGTTTTTCAAAAAGAAAATTTTATTATATTGAAGGAAAATAAGTTAATTAAAGTTTTATGATTAATCAAAAGAGTCCAAGTAAGTATATTACCGTTTCAATGTTATTATAAACTTTAATCGAAGGGCCTTTTAACGAAATTGTGTGTTTCAACACATTAATTTTTACTATTTTAGGACTATTACAAACTTTATTTGAAAAGTATTTTAATCAAATTGAGGCTAATAATTAACTAATTGAAAAATAATACAAGAAAGTGTATTGGCTTTTCAAGTTTATTAGATAATAATATCTCAAGATTATTACAAACTTTCTTAGGGATACGAAAGCATGCCAATCTTGCTATAACATGAGGCTTATAACTGATTTAAAAAACACAGACAAATAAATCCACACCATACAATTAAAACAAGAAGATTATTTAATTAATTCTAAAAGAGAAATACGAAGATTATGTAATTAATATGATATCATAAACATATAGAGGTTTACCCGCGAATCCAACATGAATATATGAGAGTTATGATCGACTTAGCATGTTGATAAAAGCAAGCATGATCGCGGTCAATTGAAAAAAAGTGTTATTCTCCCTTGTCAGGGGAGAGACCACGCCTTCCCTCTCCTTGAAACCATCCTCGCAGGTACTTGAAGAATCCATGGCGGCACTGGCATCTATATTAGCTTTGGAATAATCTTTGGACTTCAAAACACACTTGGAATCATGCAACGTGGAATTTGCATCCGCGTAAAGTTCCAAGCAATCTTGTAAGGCACTCGTATGGTATTTGTCTAAATTTTGGGCTTTCAAAAGTTGTGAAATGTAGCGGCTAATGTTTGTAGCTTTTGACATGGCTAGCACAGTTGAGATCTCCACTAATTCTTCAAGGCTTGCATTTTTGCTCTTGGAAATGGCTTCAAGGGATGCTATACAGAAGTCACAGCTCAGATTTGGATCGCTCCTTGCAGCTTCGTTGCAATAATGATGCAAGTTGTTAAAGCTCAAAGAACCATGAACAAGTAGGAATACAATAACAAAGTTGAAACTGATCAACGAAAAAGAGGGCTTCATATTCCTTTGCGTAAGAGTTTGAAGATGGACCCTGTGTAGCAAGCATGAACTGGAAGAATGTAAAGGTTTTCTTCTTTTCTGCCCATATATATATATATATATATATATATATATATATGGGCAGAAAACCAAACATCCTCCTTCGTTCTCATTTGATTTCTGTGGGCAGAAAACCAAACATCCTCTTTCGTTCTCACTTGATTTCGGTTTGGATTGTTGTTGGCTATACGGCACTACAAACTTTTGGAGGCCGTGTCGTCGCATGTTACTCGTTGATCAAATATAATGTACAGAGATTGACTTCTTCGTATAATTATGCAATCTTCCTGACTTGTAACATGGTGAAAGTTGAATTTGCCCTGTGGCTTGTCTTCGTTTACTTTTCTTCTTCTTCTTCTTCCCTTTTTGGGTTCCTTAGGCAATATTTTCTTCTTCTGAAATAGCTTTATCTTGAGAATTGTATTTCATGTATGCATATAAAATTGGGATTAGCTGGCTGGGGGAGCTGGCCGTGTGGGATTAACGTTATGACTGATGACAGAAGCTGGGAGATAGAGTAGGCTCTGTATCTGTTTTTCCAAGACTAAATGCATAATTATTTGGTAAGACATAACGTGGGGTGTGTGCCGCGTTGAGCGAGTCTCTCTTAAGAATAAATGTTGGAAAAAAGATTTGGTTATAATTATAAAATTATGATTATGATTATAAGTTTAGGAGATATCATTTAATATTATGATTATTAGTAAATTTAATGGTCTGCGGGAGTCCGAGTAAGGGATTGGTTGTATAAAGAGAAGACACATCACCTCTAATGTACCTTACTTGAGGTAAACCACATTGTTGTTTAATTGTTTTTCTAAGTTATGTTTTTATCTATTGATCTTGTCAAAGGTACAAGATAGATCTCCCTTCATAAAAAAGTCTTTATCTTATTAAGTTAAATTATAACCGTTCTAAAGTCTGAATTTTAGCATCATATTTATTTTCTAAATATAACTAATTCCTAACGTTCCGAACAAAATAATTATTATGGGTTTTTTATATTTTAACTAAATCCTAATGGATAATGATAAATTGGTTATGATAACCATCTTTTTTATATTTTTTAAAACATGATAAAAATGTTGTGAGTTTTGTCTTTTAGAAAATATGCTAGGAAGACTTTTGGGATTTGATCATATACATGTAAACAAAATATTTTTTTATTTTTTAAAATAAAAATTTTTTTTTTGAATTTTTTTTTAATTTCACAGGAAATTAGGTATTTTTAATATCGGATCTGTATCTTATAGTATAATTCTACAGCCTAATATTATTCAAAATTATTGGAAAAACATGCGAGGGGACCCATAAATATTTTTAAAATGCCCTTTGAAAAATTTGAAAATTTCTTTTCTTTTTTCTTTATTTTTTATTTTTTTATATTATTATTAAATACATTAGCCTGGGCTAGACCCAACTGAGTCGGGTTAGGCCGAGAGTGACCCAACAAACCTGGCTTTCTCCTTTTTGGGCCTGGGTTAGGCCAAAACGAGTCTTGTTCATATCCACATAGTTGTTGCCCCAGCCTAACAACTATGTTAATTAATTGTGTTGCATGCAAAACGAATTCATATTCTGCATGCAATAGTCATTGTTACAACAAAGAGATGCGAGTGTTACCTGGCTTTAGGGTGCCTAGCTGGTGGTATGGTTGGTCATGACGGGAGGTCGATATGAGGTTGGTTGCAACGTTAATGGAGGAGTTGGTGCTTAGTGTCAATTGTTGGAGAAGAAACCTACGGTGGAGAGTGAGAATGAGACATTGGCAGTGGTTGTTATTGTTATCGGCAAGGAGATGGGTTGGTGGAGAGGTTGTGTTGTGGTTGTTCATGGTGGTTCTGGGGCTGTGGTGGCTGGAGAGACGACGGGGAAAAAGAAGGGAAAAGAGAGAGTTGTCAGCATAAAAAAATAATGGGGAGGGAGACTAGTTTTTTTTTATCAATTTTGCACCCAAATTTCTTCATCATCAGGGTATGAAATCTATCTCTAGTTATAAGGAGTGGAAGAGAGATATTTTATCTTTAATTATGTCAAATCTTGACCCTTGATTCAGCTAAAAAAGATCACAATTGTTGGCTTAAAGTGATTATCATGAATTGTCAAATTTGGTAATTAAAGGTTGCTTAAGTTAGCTTCTTTGGGTCGGTGCCACAACCGTTGTGGTGTTAATCGGCCAAAAACAACTATATCGGGATGTAGTCAAATGTCAAGCCATCATTTTTGTGCAAGTTTTGTCAAATTTGATGGAGAGATGAAGCATTAAATGCCTCTGAAAAGTAACCCCTTGAACAATCTTTTTAGGCAAAAATAAAGAAGAAGATGAACAATAACCAAAACGGTGTCGTTTTGGTAAAGTTCAATATAGTCATTTGATTTGTGAATTCTCTCAATTACACTTCTAATTGGTTTCAAACTTATAATTTTATACAATTTTATCCTTATCAAACTTCAATGTTAGCCCCGGAGTTCAATGCCATTTTCATTTTGATCTTTGGTTTTGGATTTCTTCAATTTAACCCTTAATTGACCATTAAACTTTCAAATCTCTTCAATTTCACCTCTGATTGCAGCTAATTGGGTCCCTACAGTTCGATGCCTTTTTCAAAATGGTCCTTAGCTGGGAATTTCTTGAATTTAGCCCCTAATTGACCATTAAACTTTCAAATCTGTTCAATTTCACCCCTGATTTCATTCAATTTTGTCCCCGGAGTTTGGCGCCTTTTCAAAATAGTTCTTAATTGCAAGTTTTACAATTTAGACCTTAATTGACCTAAAAACTTTAATTTTCTTGAAATTTAACCCCTAATTTGAACCAATTAACTTTGTAAAAATTAAATTTGGTCCTCTAAAATTTTAATCTTCTCAATTAAGCTTAAATTAGGCTTCAAAACTTAATTTTTCACCAATTAAATCCTTAAAAAATTAATTTGACCAATTTAAAGTATAAATATGTCCTTGCACCTAATTAAATCCTTTAATTGGACCCAAATTAATTCTTAAACATAATTAAACTTTTAATTTGGCCCATGATTAAATCAAATTGGCAATTATATCATTGGACTTAATTTTTATGCAGATTCATTTAATAATCATTTAATTTAACATTGAATTCGCATTGTCTCTCTAGTTTTGAGTGCAACAAGGTATAATTATGCTTCAAATTTATCCAAAATTTCAGCTTAATTTTATGCATATCTGAAATCCTTTCTCAATCATTTTTTTCTACATCGCCAGTCTCTTTTATTTTGAATTTTATTTTAAAAACAAAAAAAAGGTAAATTCGGAGGAGTAACCCAGAAATAGGTTACATTAAGTTTCTATCATCATCTCTTCTATCCTAGGAATTAACCAAATACTACCTTTGTTGTAACCCAATTATGGCCCATTGGCTTTTTAATTTAATTTTACAGGGTTTAAAATATAAAATTAAAAGATCAGAGATTTATTTTGATGAAAAGTGTGATTTGTCAACTTGCGTAAAAACTATGGACTACAGTGTACTTTTGTCATTCTATCCTTATCTTTAAGATAATCTGTATCTTCAAGATAATGATAGTTATCCGCTTTTAAATTTGATTCTTAATCAAATTCAAACTTCAAAAAAAAAAGAATGAGTTTGATTGAAACTTTATTTCTCACACGCGAACGGACTCTGGCACTATAAATATAGACCTCAGTGTATGCCAAAAAAGGGGGACAATCAAAAGAAACTTAGAGAGAGGCCATCACAAAAAAACCCTAAGAGGAGGCCATCTCAAAAAAAATAAAAAATAAAAACCTAAAGGAGAAAAACCCTAAAAGAAGAGACACTAAGAGGAGGCCACTACCAGAAACCTTAGAAGAGAGAAACATAAAAAGAAAAAAAAGAAGAAGAAGAAGGGGGCGGCGAACCCTATACTAGCCGCCGCCCCCTAAGCCCCCTTTTGCTTTTATCCCAGTCTCCCTCGATTTCGCCTCCAGCAGTGACACGCCTAAGTAAGTTTCCTTCCTTGCTAAAATAATTAACTGGTTATTGTTGCATGTATGTGTGAATCACGCATGGCTAGGCTAAATCCAACCTAAAAAAAAGAGTGGATCGGGTTTGGGTGTTAGGCCGAGCTGACCCAAATTGTGTTTGCTAAGGGTGTGCTAGCCTTGGCTATAATTTTTATACCCATTCTAATTTGATATTTGACCAAACGAACCCCTTTTCAATAACAGAAAATTCCAAAAATATTTAGGGGCCTTCGTTGAATTATTTGAGGGCCCCTCGTACTTTGTTTGATTTTTTTCTTTATGTTTGTATTTTTTGTAGATATGCTCAATCTGTGGACTATTACTGTTAAATGCAAATATATCATGCAATGTCTTTTTATTTCCATCTAAAAAGGGCAAATAATAATAAAGGATAAACAAGAAAATAATGACATAGAAAATTTTCTCTTCAAATTCATTTTTTGCGAAAATATTCACTGACGCTAGAGTCAGGAGTATAATATTTTTTGGATTTGTGCGATATTTACCAACGCCAAAGTTGGAAATATTTGTAGGAATTGTTCACTGACACCAGAGTCAAGAACATGAAAGGAAGAACAAAAAAAGGGGAAAAAGGAGAACAAATTCTTAGCAATTTTAAACAAAACCAGCAATGCAGTCTGCCTTAGCTAGGACGCTTAAAGGGTGATAACATCTTTTCTTTTGTGTAATCAGTCCCGTACCATTGAATCTCTGTTGACCAGTTAGGGTTCTTAGTGGCCATAATACTAGGTGACGACTCCTTGAACAAGACCTTTTTCCCTGAAAGAATAGGATGTCAGATATCTGTTTTTTTTCAATCGAGAGAGATTATTTTTTTAATCGGTCACTACGATGTCCGGGTGTGACAGAATGGAGACTCCACTGAGGATCTCTAGGACTAAGCTTTGCTATTTTTTTTATTGCTAAATAATAATTTGTTGTACTTTTTTTTCTTTATTGTTGCCATGTTGTGTTTATCAAGCTTTAATTTTTGCTCTTTTTACTGTTTTAGCATGTATAGTTATTCATGTTTATCATGCATATATATTGGATATGGATCTAAGGCCTTCACACATCACTCATCTCATTTTTATTATATGTGGTATCAACTTTAAGATAAGTGGAGGAGTAACGGCATCCCAATAGCTTTGGCTTGGGTAAGGCTCGGGAAACTATCTAACTCTCGCATAATTATTTGCTCGATAGTGGTCGATATGCTGAACTGATATTACTCAGGGTCTCTATCTTCATACTGCTTGTAAACCTCATATCAGCCTTTCGAGGACGATCACTGAGTATGCGAAAGACCGTTGAGACTAGATAGTCAAATTACCCCAATACATTTAATAACTAGAATATATCCCTTATATTGATCCCTGTGTAATTTCTCTAAGATAAGCTTAAACGTGTAAGCATCATTATTACAGGGTTGTTGGGTGATATAATGGTCGTTATTCCCAAGATAACAACTGTTGACTATGGACTCGAATCTGAATCCTTACAAATGATGGAGGGAGACTGTCCTATACTAAATGTCGGTGAGATACTACTACTTAAAGATATTAGATGCATAATGAAAGACACTAAGAAAGTGGCTGAAAGCTCAGATGAAAAAAAGTTAAACAGATATCCCCTTGGCATTGCAATAATGATATCAAATTTGAATCTAGCCACATATCTAGAGAATAGTGATCATTATATCACCCCTTGAAGAGCGAATCCATACACAATATGTTGCATTCATCTACATGCATGTTTGAACATACACTTATGAAATGTCATAATACAGGACCCCAGGTGAAATATAGGTCCCCCATTGAAACACACTTATAACACTCAACTGTGAAAAAGATAAATGGAAAATGAAGAAAAAGCCTAGGTGGAAGCCCAACATAAAAAAGAGAGGAAAGTATTAGAGAATAAGTCGCAAAGCTTACTAGCCTACTCAAATAGGAATTGAGATCTAAAAAAGCAAAATTTACAACTTAGCCTGAACCAATGCTCGCAAATCCATATAATCTGGGGCAAATGAGGTGTCTCAACAAGCCATGTATTCCTAATTAGCTCAACCAGCATATCCCATAAGAATGTCATATACCATTGACCTCACAATGAAGGAATCTTAAAAGAACAAGATGGTAAAAGAAGATGGCCTGGACAAATGGGCTACCCTGGAACAAAGGTTGATGGCATTCGAGGGATCTAGCCTACATAACCATATAAAAGCTGTTGAGATGTGTTTGGTATCTAACACAGTCGTTCCTAAGAAGTTTAGGATGCTAGAGTTCGTCAAATATACAGGAACTTAATGCCTTGTAACACATTTCAAGGGGTACTGCAACAAAATGGCTAAGGTGGTCTATGATAAGAAACTGTTGATTCACTTCTTTCAAGACAATTTAAGTGACATTGTCTTTACTTGGTATATGCGGTTAGACAATACCAAAATCAAAAAATAAAAGAACTTAGTGGATGCCTTCATTAGGTAATATAAGTTCAATATAGATGTGGGACTTGATACGTTAAGCTTGCAAGCTATGGAAAAGGACAACAAGGAGTCCATAAGAGAATACACTCAAAAGTGGCGCGAGACTGCCGCACACGTTAATCTTTTTTTATTGGAAAAAGAGATGATTAATTTGTTTGACAACACTTTCAAGGCCCCATACTTTGAATATCTGATTGGAAGCTCCACACAACATTTTTCTAACTTGGTTGTTGTAGCCGAGAGGATTGAACAAGCCATTCGTTTAGAAAAAATTGTTGACTAGACTGAGGAGAAAAGTTTCACTTAAGAAAAAAAAGAAATCGAGGTTCACAATATTGAAGGTGATTACAAAGGTGAGAGAAAGAGCTACCAAAACAAAGACATTTAGAGGTCACTCATCCTGAATATGAAGCCACAGTGTCATTAGGCCAAAACTGGTTTATATGTAACCTTAACTGACTATTGGAAAGGTGCCCTTATCAAGGAATTCATAGAAGAGGGATGATTGGAAGATTCCAGAAATTCCAATTGATGATTGCTAAATGTTTAGCCCTTTTATGTGTCACCTTGCTAGTATAAGGTCTTTGTTACCTTTTTAGGTTTTCAATGAAATAATGAGTTCATCCTTCAATTGTGTTTCTTCCTTTAATTTACAACCAAAATATCCTGAAAGGGATTCTATATAAAAACTCACAAATACACTTTTGAAGCCTCGCATGATATCATAGACTCAATTCATCTCTTTTACCAAAATCAGTTTCTCCATTGGAATTTTTAAAATTGAACTTACATTTTGATTTCAAAAATAATTTGATGTTTACTTAAAATGATATTTTTGACATTCTACTTGTAAAATGACATATGAATCAAGCAACTCTTTCATTGAGGTGACTAAACTCTGAACCACAGTGCACGGATAATGGTATGTAGTGGATTTGTTGTTCATAGACTCACGAAATGCATTTCTTTGCAAAATTCTAAATCATCACACTGGACGATGTTCAAGTTTATTGATCTTACTTGCTTGAGCTTGAAATAAGAAAATGTTGTCTTTGATATTCCTTTCACATTCTAAAAAGAGTATATCTCTTGTGGTCTTTCTTTTGAGCCTGAATCATATTTCTTTCATGAAAAATCCTGACTAGGATCACGCCCCACACTGGAGGCAAATGACAATTTCAATAAGAAAAGATGAAAAAGTTATGAGAAAGCCAAAAAGATAAAAGAGCTCAAGAAACTCAAATACTAAAGAGCATTCCCAAATCACAAGAAAAAGTGATAACCAAGATTAAAGTGAATATGCCCTAGCAAATCAATGAAAAGCAAATCAAAGAATAGCGGCAAAAGAAAAGATGAATGGCATAAAGAGTTGAACTACTATAGCAATCCACAATATTTTAAAGAAAAAAAACTACAAAACTAAATTTCTAACCAGCTCCATTTTAAAAAATAAAATCAACAAAAATAATTCTAAAAATAACAACGCAAAAAAAAGAAGAAGAAGAAGAAGACAATTTTGGAAAAAAAATAAGCAAAAAACGAAAGGAAAAAAAACATGTGAGGAAAGTTAAAGCTAAATTCTCAACCAACTCAATATTAAAAAAAAATAACAAAGATAATTTAAAAAAACACTTGGGGAAATACTGTAGCAAAACAAAAAATAATGTGGGGAAACATTATAACAATCCATAATGTTTTTTTTTTAAAAAAACCTTTGAAGCAAAATCGATAAAGACTATTTTGGAAAAAAAAAATCATAAAAAAAGCCATGTAGGGAAACATTATAGTAATCTATAATGTTTTAAAGAAATAAACTACAAAACTAAATTTTCTACCAATTCAAAATTAAAAAAAATTAACAAAGATAATTTTGAAAAAAAACACAAAAAGAAAAAAGAAAAAAAAACATGTAAAGCCCAAAAAAGGAAAAAAAACCGAAAAAAATTTGGGAAAAAAAAGAAAGACAAAAATAATGAACAAATAGAAAGAAAAAAAAAGCATGTGGCATGAGAAAAGTTACAATACTTTCACATATCTTTTAGAATATTGTTAATATTTTTCTTTTCAATTATGTTTTTAATTGAATTATTTTAAACCCCATGATTTAAGCATGTGTTATAAATTCATTATTGATTCCTAAAATTATACAATGACCAATCTATTTTGATTTTCTTCACCTAATTGACCTTTTAATTTGGCCCTATACTTCAAATTCAACATTGATTCATTATTAAACGTTTTATGCTTTTAACCAAGTTAAAGTCAAATCTTATTATTCTATTTCTCTTATAATAAGTTTTCAATTGCAACCCATGCCATTTTTGAATCTAACTAAACCCTAAACTTCATCTTTGATGTGTGAAACTCAATTATTAATCTAATTTTCCCTTAATTTTTTTTTATATTTAATAATTTTATATTTTTTTATGATTTTTATACTTATTTCTAACTTACTTTGACACATGAAAGATAAAAATGACAAAAATAAAAAAATAATTAAAATTTACTAAAAAGGCACACTTTTTTGGATTTTCTTTTTTTTATTTGAAATATATAAAAATATTAGGTAAAAAATTGAGTTATGACATTAACATCAATTTCATCTTTTCTTCATTTTTAAAATTTTGTTTGATTAAGAATATAAAGTGTGATTTTTGAAAAAATGTAGGAAAAATAAAATGCGATCAAAATATATTATGTTTTTGTTTTTGTAATCATCTCTTTATTTAATCATTTTTTAAAACATGTTTTTTTATGGTTTAAAATATTAGTTCTGTAATTTTTTTATTAAAAACAACCGGATATATAATTCATATTGTGATATTAAATTTTTTGATATATATTTATCTCTTTATTTTTTTCATTTAATTTTTACTTATTTTTATTATTTTTATTTTTTTATATATTTTAAAAATTATTCTGATATGTTATTATTAAAAATAAATTTTTTAAAAATTAAAAATATTATTTTTTAAATAAAAATATTTTAAAAAATAACTATTAAATAAGTTTACGCTTGTTAAAGCAAAGCATGGTAAGCAGCCACTTCGCTCTAGAAGCCCCACGCGACATGGTCAGGACACCGAACGTAATTGCCGTATCCAAACACCCTCTTGCCCATCTCACGTGCCCATCCTTTCCCAAAACCTTTAATTTCACGTGCCCCAACCCTAAGGGTTCCACCCTCTACAGCCCAATTAAACAAGCGCGTGTAGCGCGTCGTTTCAGTTTCTCCCCCTCCCCGAAAAACCCGAATAAAAACTCTCCTCTCCCTCCCATTTATCTCAATCTCGCATTTCGCTCTCCAAACCCTAACCCTAAAGACAAAAATCCTAATCGGATCATAATCTCTTATAATCTCCATGGATAACCAAGACAATAACCTCTACGAAACGGCCTCGCAGCCAGACACAGCAACAGACGCCTACACCTTCCTTGAATTCAACACACAAGGCGAATCCGATTTTGACTACCCCGAATTCCGCTCTCCGGTGGCCTGGCCCACTCCTTCTGATTCTCTCGGCGCCACCTCCTCCGTCGTAGACCCTACCTCATCCGACCATCGTACCGCCGCTTCCACCCCCGATCTCCACTCTGATTCTCCGTCTGCGTCTCCTGTCGCGTCAAAATCTGCTGCGCGTGGCGGTGGAGCGAATAGTGGGACCCAGGGGGTGGTGGAGGGGTTAGTGGCGAGCATAGGAGGGTTGAATTTTGAAGAGACGGGAGATGATGACGGGTATGAGTTTGGGAAAGGGGATTTTACGGAGCACGCTTGCAGGTACTGCGGGGTTTCGAATCCTGCGTGTGTTGTGAGGTGTAATGTGCCGTCATGTAGGAAGTGGTTCTGTAATTCAAGAGGGAATACATCTGGTTCGCATATTGTTAATCATCTGGTGAGTATTGTTTGCGCGTTGCCTTTGTTTGATTTTTGTGCGGGGTTTTTTATTGTTATTCATGGGACTGAAATTGGATTGGCTACTGACTACACTGTATCTTATAGAAATTGAATTGTTTGGAGACTCGTTGATCTGAATTCAAGGTATTTTAAATATGAAAACGTGAGATCTTAGGTAAATGAAACTTAAAATTTGGCTTCATTTAGCTGATGCCTGCTTCTTCTTCTTTTTTTGAATTAGGGTAATTTGTTTTGGACGTTTGTTTGTTTTTGAAGGGGGGGATTGGCCAAGTGGGGAAGTTTTAAGTGTCTTTGGGTTTGGCTTTTTCGGATTTAATTGAAATTGAAGTGATTTGTTTGTAACTACATGATTTTGAGCTCTTAAAGAGTTCATTATATGTAAATATCTAAGAATGGAAATGCAAGATGTTACGAGTGAAGGGTTTCAGGTTGCTTTGGGTTTTACTTACGAGGGATATGGTAAATAGGTAATCTCACTTGCTATTTAGACTTGAAAATGTGTGAATTGTTGATGGTATAGCGCCAAAATGTTATTGCATTAGGCATCAGCAGCTGAATGTTCATTACCTGGAATCATGCATAGAGATTTAGACTTAACTGAAATTAATTTAGAAGAAGTCTTGAGGAAACTAGTAATATGACATTGATTTAGTTTGTAGTTCATAATGACCTTTGCAAATGTCCTAAATCATTTCAGTGGTGTACTTCAGAATGTATTTGTCACCTGATGCCCCCCATGCTTTGCATTTTCATAGTCTGCAAAACTTAATGAAAGCAGCTGATTTTGACACTCTATTTTACCTGTTGGCTTCTTGGTTAATTTTGTGTACAAAAATTTTTCATATTCCTTTTGAATTGAGTTTTATTCTGTTGAATCTCCTTTTAGGTTCGAGCAAAGCATAAAGAAGTCTGTCTCCATAAAGACAGCCCTCTTGGAGAAACAATACTTGAGTGCTACAACTGTGGTTGCCGAAATGTGTTTCTTCTTGGATTTATATCGGCCAAGACAGAGAGTGTTGTTGTGCTCCTCTGCAGGGAGCCTTGCTTGAATGTTAATGCGCTGAAGGACATGAACTGGGACCTGAGCCAGTGGTGCCCCCTTATTGATGACAGGTGTTTTCTACAATGGCTTGTGAAGGTTGGTAGTTTTCCTTTAATCTGTAAAGGGTTCTATTATTTCTAGAACTTAATTACATGTTGCATTTTGTAGATCCCATCCGAACAAGAGCAGTTGAGGGCTCGCCAAATTAGTGCTCAACAAATAAATAAAGTAGAAGAACTTTGGAAAACTAATCCTGATGCCACCCTTGAAGATCTTGAGAAGCCTGGTGTTGATGATGAGCCACAGCCTGTGGCATTGAAGTATGAAGATGCATATCAGGTGCCTCGTTTAGTGATAGTTTTTAAAATTAGGTTTGATATATAACATGGGTGAGCCAGGAATTTTAACAATTTCATCATGGCTCTTAGCTGATGAGTTGACAGTTTTCTTTTCTTGCAGTACCAAAATGTATTTGCTCCACTTATTAAGCTTGAAGCTGACTATGATAAAGTATGCAATCTTTTTTCTTTTTCTTTCTTTATCTTGTTTTGATTTTGTTGTTCTCATCATAAAATCTCTCCGGAACACTTAAAAAAGATTGTGCAGCTTCTTATAATGCTATTTTATTGTAGATGATGAAAGAGTCTCAAAGCAAGGATAATGTCACTATTCGATGGGATATTGGCCTTAACAAGAAGCGTGTTGCATATTTTGTATTTCCAAAGGTGCCTTGCTCTTTTGCTTTTATTCTCTTATTTCTTAAACTTTCTCCCTTCTGTCTCTAGCTTGTTTAGAAACATGGGGCTTAGTTTAACTTATTAGTGTCCAGCTGGTCTAGAAACATGGGTCTTAGCTTTCCTGTTTTCCATGTGCTGCTTGATTTCTGTTTTCTGCATGCTTCTGTCTGTATATTCATTTCATTGGACCGGTGGTGTTATAGGAGGACAATGAGTTGCGTCTTGTACCTGGTGATGAGTTACGACTGCGCTATTCTGGAGATGCAGCTCATCCAGCATGGCAATCAGTTGGGCATGTGGTATGCAACTCTTTTCTGATATCAATGCTCGAAATTCAACTCGCTTTCAATTTAATTCATTATTAATAGGCGATTTACATCTCTCTCATAGGAATACAACGCATTACCAAATGCTTCTAATGTTGATATTAAGTTTCTTCTCTACTATTTCAGATCAAGCTAACTGCACAAGAGGAGGTTGCACTTGAGCTTCGTGCTAGTCAGGTGGCTCTGATACTAACACGCTTGATTTCTCACTTCTGGTTTTCTGTAAGTTAAGCTGACATTAATGCTAAGTGCTATTATTTGTATCCAGGGAGTTCCTGTTGACGTGAACCATGGTTTTAGTGTTGATTTTGTTTGGAAGAGCACTAGCTTTGATCGGATGCAGGGAGCAATGAAGACTTTTGCAGTGGATGAAACCAGTGTCAGTGGGTAGGTTGGCTGATTCATTTTTGTTTGTGTTTTTTATGTATTGTGAACACACCAGACAATGAGAACTGAATACGAGTCATCCTTTGGTTTATCTCAAATTTATTGACACGTCTATCTGAAATAGGGCTAAGTAGCCTTGCTAGGAAATTCACTATCTTATACAAAACTATGTTATGATTAATGGGCAGTTATCATTTGCTTGTAATGAGTTGCTATTTTCTATCTGTAGGCTAATATTGAGCTAGTATATATCATCGTTTTCCCTTCACTCGGTGCTGTCAATGTAGAGTTCTTGTGTGTTGAATACAGGTTGCCATTTTTGAATTTCTATATAATGCTAGTTTCCTTCATCAGGTATATATATCACCACTTGTTGGGCCATGAGGTTGAGAATCAAACAGTTCGTAATGCATTGCCTCGCCGTTTTGGGGCACCTGGTCTTCCAGAGCTGAATGCATCCCAAGTATGATGTCTCAATTACCCATTCAATTTCCATGTTTAAACTAGTTCATCTTGTCTCATACTAGGATTTTCCTGTTCAGGCTACTAATGATTCTTGAGATGATCCCTTTACTTGAAAATCTGTGGTTTCATGTTGTTATGACAAGAAGTGCATTCGTTTCCTGAATGCTCAAAACATATGTTAACACGCCCAGGGAAGTCCCATGGATTATGGGATGTATATTGATTTCTGTCCTGAGTCCCCATTTGACATTGTTTTAGTTTTATGTTGCTTCTTATTTCTGTTAGCTTGTAAAGGGGTATCTTTCCTTTACTCTCTATCTGCACTGAAGGTGTCTTTATCTGTGATACGAACAAATAAGGGTTATTGCCGGGAGCAGTATCATATTCGATAATCAGATGCATGTCCTTGCTTTTCCATTGATTTATTGTGGACAAATGAACAACTTCCCTGCTGTTTACATGCGAGATAGTTCCGTGGCATGAACTTTCTGCTGTAACATTTTGAATTTAATGTAGCTTAGATATTTCCAGAGATATTTGTGTGTCCACAAGGGAATGCAAATTGCTGTCATCACTTGTATTAACTTGTGATTTTTCTCTGTTTAGTTTTGCTTATTACCATTTTCTTGACATTCAATTGTTTTAATGGAATATCTTTTTTAATTGTGCAATGCTGTAAATGATCTTTACCTTTCTCCACTTGATAGGTTCTTGCTGTGAAGAATGTCCTCCAAAAGCCAATTAGTTTGATTCAAGGTCCACCTGGCACAGGAAAAACTGTCACTTCTGCAGCCATTGTATATCACATGGCCAAACAGGGCCAAGGGCAGGTAGGTTATTGAAAATGCTTTCTATCAGTCTCATTCAGATACTTGACTGTATGTCTTAAGGTCCCTCCACTCCTACTTTAGGTTTTGGTGTGTGCCCCAAGTAATGTGGCTGTAGATCAGCTTGCTGAGAAGATAAGTGCCACTGGCTTAAAGGTAAGAAAGCAAAGCCCTGCCTATTGTTTTACTAATTTCATATCATTTTTCCCTGGCAATTTGTTGTTGTGTTGTGTGGTCTCTTAAAAAGTCTAAGTATGTCATTTAAGCTCACATTAGTTGAGCCTAAATTTGAAAATTCGGAGTAAAAAAGGTTTTGTTAGAATGGACAAGAAGATTTGCCAAGAAAGAGAATAAATTATCCTCTATGTTGAAAGTGCAGATACTGAGACCAAAATAGAAGGGCTTTCCCATCTTGGTCAATACTAGTTAACGACACTCTTCTAGATTCCATTAGTGACAAGCGATGCTAAGAAAATTATCCTATCCCACCAAAGCTACTTGGAGAGGAAGTGACCATTTAATATCTAATCCAACACACAGCAACATAGCACCTTAAAAAAGATTTTGCACTCTGTGCCCTCCCAAACTGAATAATTGGGTCAGCAAATCCCCTCTCTATTCAATAACATCTACCCCTACAAATAGTTGCACAGTAGGAAATAATGTCATATTTTGCTTATGACCTATTGGACAAAACTTGCTAGTGAAAAATTATACACTTTGGTGACTTGGTTGAAATGTGTAAGGTTCCTGACTTTAGGAGAGCTATTTTTTAGGAATCAACATCAAGAAAGTAGAATCCATGCTTCCTTCATCACTGATGATATCTTCTTAGTCGTACCCCCACAGGACTAGAAAAAGTTATAGTGATGCTTTCAGACCAGGAGCCATGTCCTTGGTCATCTCCAAACCTTTTAATCTCACTTCCTCCTTGACAATGTCCTGTCTGATACTTGTTTTCTGATAAACCCATTTGGAAATATTGTTTAGGGTTCTGCATTTCTCCCTCCCTCCCTCTTTTTTTTTTCATTTTGCACACAATGATCCTGGGAAGGTGGTGTGGCTTTTATACTATTGGGCCTTTTTTATTTTTATTTTTATTTTATCTCTATTTGTGTGGATAATTCCATGACGAATTATATCCTTGAAGTTTCTCTTTTTTCTGTTCCCTGATGGTTGTCTTTTTGAAGGCTCAAATTAAATTTTGGAAAAAGAAAACCAGTCCTTAGAAATATATGCTGGTATTTTCTTATTTTTATATAGTAACACAAAACAGTGTATGGGTTACTATATGTTATACTGACCGTCTGGGTGCTTAAATTAAATCTTTTTGTAATCTTGATCATTTAAATTAACAAGTAAATGTATTTGAGTTTTTGTTTTTGTGGATTGTATTTCCTCAACCAAGGTGGTTAGGCTATGTGCAAAATCAAGGGAAGCTGTTAGTTCTCCTGTTGAGCATCTCACCCTTCACTATCAGGTTTTGTCTATTAGTGGCACCTTGCTTTTTTTGTTTTTCATTTGTTCTCATATTCATGCTTTCCTGGTATATATTCTTATTACTAGTGACTGTTACAGGTCAGACATCTGGACACTTCAGAGAAAAGTGAACTTCACAAGTTGCAACAATTGAAAGATGAACAAGGTGGCCTTTTTCTTAATTATTTAAAATGAAATTAGATGTTAATTAGGAGTTGCAAATAAGATGTTCATTTGAGGGTTGATTAGCTTAGTTTCTGGATAGACTTGCACACACCCACACATCCATATACATTAAAATATGAGGGATTATATGACTTGGGACCTTGTTAATTTGTCACTCAATTTATAGAATTTTATTTTATTCTTACTGATCATAGAAGTAATTATATTTGGCTTCTGGATTTGAACCCATTGCTACTAGAAGATGTGCAAATAGGAGTTCACTGATAACATAATTTGTTTTGTATCTGTCGTAGTTTTGACTTTATTCTGGTTGGATGTATAAGTCTTTATATACGGTTCTATGGTGGGCCTCTGGGGCTTGTTCTAATATTGTTCTCTTTCTTTCTTTCGCCTGTTGTCTGTTCCTTTATCATCAGGGGAACTGTCCAGCAGTGATGAGAAAAAATACAAAGCACTGAAACGAGCGACTGAAAGGGAAATATCCCAAAGCGCTGATGTCATCTGTTGCACTTGTGGTGGTGCTGGAGATCCTCGGTTGGCAAATTTTAGGTTTCGCCAGGTAGAAATGTGCCTTATTTGCCTTTTGTTGCTGGACTTACAGAAGCTTACACTCTTAACCTTTGTTTTAGGTACTTATTGATGAGTCAACTCAAGCGACAGAACCAGAGTGTCTTATTCCTTTGGTACTTGGGGCGAAGCAGGTACTTGATATTATTTTGATATACTTGCCTGTTTTGCTATCACATGCTTCAGTTTCTAATGAGAAGTTATATGCTAGGTTGTTTTTGTTGGTGACCATTGCCAGCTTGGTCCTGTCATTATGTGCAAGAAAGCTGCTCGTGCTGGGTTAGCCCAGTCTCTCTTTGAACGCCTTGTTTTACTTGGTGTGAAACCAATTAGATTGCAGGTAATAATGTTGTCTGACAGTTCTCTCTTCATATGTGATCTGCTCATGTACATTTGGTGATCACATTTATCCTGGTTGGAGGAAGTGAATTGGTCCTGAGGAACTGTGCATTATCTATTATAAATTTTCTTGTATGATGTGTAAGAGTTTTGGAGTATATGTTTATGTGATATACCTAATAGCTTGTTTGGAACCAAATCACATGTGGAAATGCAATTCCACGTGTTTTGACTTCAATTCATAAACTATTACAATTTTTATGTCTGGACTAAAATACTAAACCACATAATTGAATTCAATTATACTGTTTTGAATAGTTGTGGAATTGAATTGAATTGGTTTGTTTTTGGGTTCCAAAAATTTCAGTCTAGAAGTGAGTGGTTTGGTTTTGGGTTGCCAAGATCATTCCCTCCTTGACCATAGCTGCTTCTTAAGCAAGAGTATACTCTCTACTTCCCAAAATGCTTCCTCCTACTGCCTAGCCTCCACCTCTAATCATTTTCATGCTCTCATTTACCATAGCTATATTACGGTTAAGTGTGCAAAGTTGAAAGTCAAGATAAGGTTCTGTTGGTAAAGGAAGAATCAGAGTAAAACAGTACTTTATTTGTATATATATAAAAGCCTTATTCATATTTAACTTTGTAGTCTTGCTTTTCCACCTCTTAGGCAATTTCCTGAGCCAAAAAACCAAAGCTTTTGTTGAAGAATAGAAAGTGTTGGTAAAGAAAAGTTGTAGGGTTTTTGAGAAAAAAGAAAGAGGGGTAGTTTTGGAATAGTATTTTTGATTTGGAATTACAGTAGCAAATCAGAGGGTCTCCCCTCTAATTTATTTTTGTCCATTTCTTATGATTTGAATTCCATCAATACCTTCAAAAGGGGTTCCAAACACAAGAATTGATTTAACCATTGGAATTGAATTCAATTCCAAGGTTCCAAACAGCATGTAAAGAACTCTAGAGAGATTACTGTCTTCATAAAAAAAAAAAAAAAAACATCGTTGATGTTCGTTATTTGCTTTCACAAACAGATTTTTGGCTTAACTCAAGTTACTGCATTTATGCCAGTTTTTATGCCTCCAAATTTTGGTGCGATTGATAATTTCTTTAGTCAAGAAAGCTTAGCTGATGAATGCTCATTTTTGTCATTGGTGAGGATGTTATCAAGAAATGCTAATTATGTTGTCTTTTATTTTTCAGTTTTCCCAAGATCCTTTTAGGTTCAATCAATTTCACATATTGTGTATAAAGGCAGATGTTATTTTGTTCATAGAATGCTGCTAGGCTGGTACTTATGTTTTCTGCTTTCAAATTTCAGGTTCAATATCGCATGCACCCGTGTCTTTCTGAATTTCCATCTAACAACTTTTATGAAGGCACTCTACAAAATGGAGTGACTGTCAATGAGAGACAATCATCAGGCATTGATTTTCCATGGCCTGTGCCTAATCGTCCTATGTTCTTCTATGTCCAGGTATATTATTTGCCTATTGGTTATATTACATTACAATCACTTTAAACAAAAAGAATAATTACGTAGATTCTGCATTTATTCTTATTTTCTCTCTTTGTTGGGCTGATAATGAGTGTGGGAATTGTGTAATCTTCCACCAAAAAGTAACTATGACAATATATATGTTTTAATATGCTTATAAATGTTAGCTTAAAGAATTTTCTGCCAAGTGCTTTTAATGCACCACAATCACGGGTCTCATTTGTTTATATGATGTTATATTTTTCCAAGGATGTGTTTTGTAACTAGATAGCTGTTCTTTAGATGGGACAAGAAGAGATAAGTGCCAGTGGGACATCCTATCTAAATCGTACGGAGGCTGCAAATGTTGAAAAAATTGTAACGATGTTTTTGAGGAGCGGTGTAGTCCCAAGCCAGGTTCTTTTTTTCTCTACTTATTTTCATAGCTGCAGTTGTTTTTTACGATACATTATTTTGATCATTCATAACACTTTACAGATTGGAGTGATAACACCTTATGAGGGGCAGAGAGCATATATTGTGAACTATATGTCAAGAAATGGCGCCCTCAGACAGCAACTATACAAGGAAATTGAGGTCATAAATGGTTTCTATACTCTGGGTCTTGATGTTGTTCAATCTTAACTTGCAATTGCTACATAGTTTATGTTTTTTGCAGGTTGCAAGTGTTGATTCATTTCAAGGAAGAGAAAAAGACTACATTATTTTGTCTTGTGTTAGGAGCAATGAACATCAGGTTGGTTCTCTACACCCTCCCCCCAATTCTATAGATCACAAAAAATTATGTGGTTAATTTCATATTCAGAGTATGAGCTTTATCTTGCTCTTGTGTTCTATTTTTATAAGTTTGGGCTGTGCTCATTTATTTATTGCTCTATATTTATTATGTTTGCCGTATCATCTTATCATGGATACAATCCTCATTTCTGCATGTTGACATCGTGTCAGTGATGGAGACCATTGTCAAACCTTTTGTTGGTATTCACATGAATAAAAAAGGCGATGTTTGGTCATATGGCTCTCAAATTGTGGTCTTAGAAGGGAGAATTTTGGTTTGTTTCTATTATTCAGCATTTTAACATTTGCATTGTGGTCACCTTGTAGTTACTGTTTCCTCTTCCCTCTCACATGTATGTTAGAATGAAGGATCTTAGTTTTGACAAAGTGCTCATGTGAAAGCACTTGTCTGATATGTCTGATTCATATTTCAGCTATTGGAAATATTTCTGTTATGTCGAGAATTGCCAAGTCATCGTACTTGAAATTCATTTTGATTTTATCACGTGGACAGAATTTGGTGCAGTTTTCTGACTTAGTTAAGCCTGTTCTTAATTGGTTCACCATCAAAGCTGTATCTGGTGGTAGATAAAAACAATTGTCATTTATGATCACGTGTTGGTGCTTGACTGCTGTCTCTTTTTCTAGGGCATTGGATTTCTTAATGATCCTCGGAGGCTGAATGTTGCTCTAACTCGTGCTCGATATGGTATTGTCATCCTGGGAAACCCTAAAGTTCTAAGCAAGCAGCCTTTGTGGAATAGCTTATTAACTCACTACAAGGTATGTCTTCTTACCTGGTGTTATGTTTTCTAGGAATTCTCTTTATCTTTGCTTGGTGGAATTTGCTAATGTTGGCATTAGTATGATGTTGAGATTGATTGGGAAATTTCAGTTTCACGTATCCGTGTGACATGCTAATAATAGTTTTTTTTCCTGAAACTTTTTTGTTTTTTTGCTTTGAATATTTCACCAGGAACACGAGTGTTTGGTTGAAGGACCTTTGAATAACCTAAAGCAGAGTATGGTTCAATTTCAAAAGCCCAAAAAGGTATGGGGTTCAATTTTAGGCAAGGGCAGCATCACTGACTAAGGATAAATTTATCCAAGTTTCTATTTTTGAGTTATCTTAGTTTGTCCAGCATATCATGAAGTACATGTCAGGAATGAATACAAACTGATTGTGTTTGGCTATGTTTTCTCACAGATGTATAACGACAGGAGACTGTTTTTTGGTGGTGGACCAGGAATTGTCCCAAATGATAGTTTTGGGTCTGTTGCCTCAGCTAGCTCAAATGCTGATAGAAGAAACTCACGTGCCAGGGGTATGCTACATTTCACCTGTCTTGCTAGAAATTATAAATTTTTTACTTGGTGATGGCATTTCTATAGTCCCACAAGTCCCCAAGTGTGTGCATACTCAAAAGTAGAATAAGACTAAAGCACTCTCACTATTCAGTTAAGTTCCTCTGCTTAGCTACTCTGTTGTCCTTATGTTAACTAGTCAGATTTTGTGTTGTCCCAAATATAGGTTCTTATTTGTCACCAGGCCCCCCGAATGGTACCCATAAGCCTGGTGTTGCTGGGTTTCCAATGCCTCGGGTCCCGATTCCACCATTTCATGATGGTCCAACTTCTCAACCATATGCTATTCCTACTCGTGGAGCTGTGCATGGGCCCATCGGAGCTGTTCCTCAAGTCCCTCCACCTGGAAGTCGAGGTTTTAGTGCTGGGCGTGGCAATGCTGGTGCACCTATTGGAAGTCATCTCTCTCACCAGCAAGGCATTGGGAATATTGGATCGTTCAACTTTCCTGCCCTAGAGAATCCAAATAGCCAGCCATCAGTGGGTGGTCCACTATCTCAGCCTGGATATGTTAATAATGTAAGCTATGGTTTCTTGACAATTTGCTTGACCTATTTGATTTGTATTTGCTATTATAGTATTATTGTGTCAAGAATGTGTCTTTTGCATATATAGATTCCAGTTCAAGGGTCGAGCCAAACCTTCCGTGATGGATTTTCCGTGGGGGGTATGTCCCAGGTATATTCCCTGCTCTTTATGCTAAAAGATTACGTTCCATGTCTTGGTTTTACATTTTTTTTTCCCTAATTTGCATTTTAATGGAAATCAATTAGGAGTTCTTGGGCGATGACTTCAAAAGCCAGGGATCACATGTTCCTTACAATGTTGCTGATTTCTCAACTCAGGTATATAAGCCCTGCTATAGTAGAGATCATTTTATATGTCCTGTAGTTTTCTTTTTCCATATATCGTGCTAATGGAAAAGGAATGTATGATTATGTACTTGTCAGAATATTCAGTTTTATATTCCAAATGCTAGTCATACTCCATTCTAGGTTTGCTTTGAAGTTATGCCCTGATAATGGTAGGCACTGCCAAGGCAGCAAATGAGGCAAATTGAGAAGAGTAATTTGTCACTAAACTACTGTGTTTGAAGTTTTGCTTGAGCTAAATAGGGTTTTTCTTTGCGGTTGTAGTAAATTATGTCACTACTGTTTTGCAAGATTTATTGCAATGCCAAATTCTTTGCAGGCATCTCAAGGTGGATATGCTGTCGATTATGTTACACAAGGGGCACAAGGTGGGTTGCCAGGCAACTTCTTGAATCAGAATTCTCAACCTGGATACTCTCGTTTTGGTTCTGGAAATGATTTCATGTCTCAGGTTTGCTTCTTGACAACAATGTTTTTTCCTTCTCTGAATCATCAATTGCTGCTGGTTATCTGATCCTTGATGAACTCTTTATTGCAGGATTACATGGCTCATGGATCACAAGGTCTATTCACTCAGGTTGGCTTTAATGATCCCTCGCAAGATGATGCATCACAAAGCCACTTTGGCATAGCCAACCCTAACCAGCTTCAATCACAGGTTATTTTCTGATACCTGAAGCACTAAACCATAAAGAAGTTGCAATAGGAAAAATAACCAAAACTGCAAAATGTAGGAAATTTGGCATCATGTATGTTTGCACGTTGATGAAATGCTCGCAGCTTTGTCAATTTTACCAGTTTTTGTTTGTCGGTTTATAAAACATTGTGCTCAATTTTATGTGCAGGGCTTGATGAATTCTCTTTACTCTCAGCCCTTTGGCCACTACAACACACAGCAGCTGAACTTGCAGGCTCCACAACAGCAGCCTCAGCAGGGTCAGGGTACCCAAAACCAGAAAATCCATTACAATGGTTGAGAGTGCATGGGGGGAGGTGTTTTGGCCGTGATGGGTTATGATCTTCGCATTCAGCAACCTGGTTTGTGCTGTCATGTGTGCCTAAATATATCTCCGCCAAAAGGGCAGAGAGTTTGCCGTGCTTTTGAGGTCAGTTTGGTATACTTCATAAGCCAGAGAATACAGCGGGTGATAAGAATAAAAGAGAGTGGGCAATAGCTCTGCAATGGGGTGTATGAGCAAATGTGGGCCGCACATCCAAGGCTAAGAAAGAAAGGGTAAACCCAGGTGCCTGCTTATAAAGTAGTGTGTTTTGAGAAGGTAAAGTTCCGAAGGAGCATTACATGGCATGGTTTGTTGGAAGGGTGTGGACGTGAAGACGAGAGGGGTACATAATATAATACTTGATCTAAAGGGGAGAGACCCCTATTAATAATTATACAAAAGCAGTTGCCCCTCAAATTTTTTGTACAGCGATGGGAAAGTCACCCAGCCCTTTCCAAGTGCGCAGGATAACGCTTTCAGCCCTTCCTGACATGTAATTATACTCTGTTGTAAGTAGTTAGACGGCTGACGATATCTCCTATGAACTTTATACTGTGCAGCCAGGGGGATCTTGCTCTTAGCTGGGATGTTGTTTCAAATGTGGAATTGGTTTTTACGTTAGACTAGCCTTGCTTTTGAAGGCTTTGTCCCGTAGTTTTATTGGGACTGCGTGGTCACAGACTCTACTCTTGGGAGGCTGACTAGTAGTGGCGATGGTTTCAACTTGTAATCTTACATTTCCCGTCCTTATTATTACTGATGGAATCGAGATTGAAATGATATCTGGATTGATCAGAAGATGCCTTCAATTGGCTATTAAATTTGCCGTATGAGAATGTGGGGGTATGTTAGGGGTAAAAATGGAATAATAAATTGAAGTCACCACCCGGGTAGGCGGGTTGAGGCCCCCCTAGGTACCGGCTGCTCGGGGGTAGAAAAGGAATAATGTATTAAAGTTAACGTTAATTAATGGGATGTGCTATGATAGTTTTTAAATTTTATACCAAGGGTGGGAGCACGTAATTGAATATGTCTAGACAGAAGGAAGAGATTGTTATTGTGGCAGTGTTTGCTTTTCTTTTTCTTAACTAGTAGTCTTTGCTTTTTTGGAAATGATATCGTATTATAAATTTTGGTTTTATAAAATCTAAAATAATGTCTTTTTTTTCTTAATTTTATTATTAAATATTGAGATTGATTTAATTGAGAATTGAATTTTAAAAATTATTTTAATGTATTTTATATGAAATTATTCTAGTTTTATGGTCTGTATTTGTAGATTATTGATTTAGGTTATTTTTATCAATTTTATCTATTAATATTAGATTGATAGAAAATTAAATTTTATGATTTTTTTTAATTTATTTTCTTAGAAAATTATTATTATTTTATGACTTGATTTGACATGTTAATTTAGATCAATTTTATATGATGTTGTCTTTATAATTTTTTAAAATATAATTTTGATTTTTTTCAGCTAAACTATGTTTTTATCAATTATTCATGTTATTTTTAGATCTATTAAAGTGATTAAATTATATAAAATAATCATTATATAATTTAATTTTTTTTATTAAAAAAATATGTTAGCAACTTCTAGATTATTTTTTTTCCATCTAATTCATAGCAAAGAACATATTAATGATACAGTGTAATCTATAATAAATAAATCTATTAATTTTTCACATGATTAGCATGGGGATAATTTGGATGCACAATGGAGGCTTTGTCAACTATATTGTATGGCTAAAAATCACGTCACGAGCCCTTTTAACACAAGAAAAAATGGTGCAAATTGTTTTTTATATTTATGTTAATCTATTTGAGTGCATCATGTGGATGACTTTTTGATGCTATTTCGTAACATAGAATGGAATGATGGAAATGAAATTGAAAGTTTTGTTTTCACTATGTGTATTTGGTTTCCAAAGAATGAAATGAGAGTGAGAATGAATAGTGTGAATAAGAGTAAAAATCAAACGTTAGAATGGTATATTATTTCAATCCCTTATATATTAACTATTTTTATTACCGTTACCATCTTAAATTACTTCCACAATTATAGATGGTGGTATAATATTTTTTTCTAAAAAAATATATATTTTTTGTTGTTGTTGTTGAACCACCACTCTTCTACAATCCCGTCATTTTTTTTCCATCACCACCTCCCATAGTAGTGGCATTATTTTTTAAAAATTTGTTATTTTTATTACATTATCATAATCACAGCATCTAATTCTCCTCCTCTTTTTCATCACCGTAATCATATTTTTTTTTTTATCATTTATACTACCATCATTACAAATAAAAATGTTGTTTTTAATCTTTATTCATTTTTTTTAAAAATTGAGGTATTAAAAATTTTAAAGTTTATTCAGATTTCTTGTTACTATTCCAAACATTGTATCAAAATTAAAATATCATTTTGGTGATATTTTTGGTTATTGATAACCAAATAATACCTTGATATCAAATATCTATAAAACTGAGATATTTTAATTATTATTTTTTTAACTACATAAAAAAAAATTATGATCGCAAAATAAAATTATTTTATGTAAAGTTAAGTAATTGAGGCAATAATCATATTAGTTTATATTTCTATCATGTTCAATTCAGTGTTATCATTGAGCTTATTGTTAGAGATGTCAATTCCACCGGACTCGCCCGTACACTTGAAATGACCCAACTTGACTGGGTCAAGTTTCTCTCTAGATTATCGGATGAAAATCTGACCTAATCCAGGAAGAGGAGAGAGGAAATGTTTGCGATGAAGGGAGGAATCATACCCCAGAGCTTGTTTCCACCCAGCTTGCGGATTTCAAGGCTTTTCAGGTTGCTGAGCTCCTCAGGAATTGCTCCTGAGATCTCATCTGCATCAAGTCCAGGATCTGGAGATTTAAGCAACTGGTTATGTTCAAAGGAATTGGGCCATTGATGCTGTTAAAGCTCGAATTAAGGACCTTCAGACGGAAAAGAGCACCAATTTGATCAGGAATAACACCTGTAAATTTATTTTTTATTTTTTATTTTTTTTTATTTTATTGATCCTCTTGTTGATGGAGTGAGCGAAGATAATTCAGAGTCAAAATTCATATTCTATTAAGTCATGCTAAACGAACTTTAGATTTCACGTCTCTTTATTTTATATTATTGCTTGGCTTGTGTGCATTTTGCCTAACAAATAATATGTCTGAATACAAAACACATCATCAAGACCGTTAATGAGTGGTTTCAAAAACCTAAGTCTTAAGACGTATAAGACCTCGTACTTCAACTTTTTATATTATTATGTGTTGAGAAAATATATCTTATACCAACAGAAAAGATGGAATTGTTGGGAGAATTATATTGATTATATGATTTTATAATATGAAGATTCATTATCTTTAAACTATTATTTACCCAAACTACAAAGTAGTTGCTATTGAAAATATGTTTTTTTAACAAAGACTTTTAAGATTAATATGAAGGCGTGAATAGTCTTAGATTGAAAAGTAAAGGACTATTCTACAAACACCCTTAAGAACTTGTTTAATTTTGTTTACAAGAGTGAAAAATTCAAACAACGAGATGCTTTATATTTATAGTTATGATTGCATATCATTATTTATCTAATATTTTTTATTTTATCAAAATAGCTCTGCTTTAAACTTTAACTTGAGATTAATAAATAAAAATATAATTCAAAAAAATAATCAATCAACAATATAATTTTGTTTAGATTAAGTGTATTGAAGATGTTGGATTTTTTTTTATGTAACTAGTCATCTTACTTTAATTTTCATAGATCATTAGATTTTTTTAGTAATATTATATAAGATAATGACCCGTAAATTTTATAATTATAATTTTATAATTAAATTGAGAACTTTTCTTTAATTGCAGGAGGCAATTTCACCGCATGACGTCATTCACGGTCATCACGTCGTGACAACTACCATTATTTATCTAAAAAATGCAATGAATTCTTAAAAAACCATGAATAAACCAATTCTAGAATCGAACATCCAATCAAGAGTTCAACTGCATAGTATAGTATTAACACGCGGCTCATGCTTTAGCTTGTGCATCCAAGCTTCTGATTTTAACATATCCGATCAATTGTTGACCATATAGTTAATTCTTATTCAAATAGGATGTTCGGAACAAAGTTTAAAAAGATATCCCTTTAAGCTTTCATATTTTACACTTTCCTTTTTAAATTTTAAATATTTCTTGTACCTTGATTCAACATAAAACAAGTTAAAAAATATCTAAATTTATATTTGTTTTTGTATTTTAAAAGTAATTTTTTTTAAAAAATATTTTTTTATTTACTTCAAATTTATTTTTTTATGATTTTATATTATTTTAATATATTGATATTAAAAATAATTTTTTTAAAATAAAAATATAAAATTTAATATTTTTTTAAATAAAAAATATTTTAAAAAATAATAATTATCATAAAACATTTCTAAATAAAAAATATATGTTATCACAATCTTTAATAGCATTTGCATTGAGATCCACTTGCGGTTTCCAGGGGCAATATCGCTATTTTGACACAAACAAGAGGGTACTTCCGAGCTAGACGCCTTTTAAATATTATAAAAAATAAGAACAGGCCTAAATCTGGGAGGGTTCAGGCCAGCTATGCAAAAACGTAGCTTGGACTCGTATTACTTTCTCTCTTATCTCAGCTTGTAGAAAACAACAGTATCAAATCAATTTAAAAATAAAAAATATACTAATAAAGGGTAGTAATCTAAAGCAAAAGAAACAGGCAACAGTTACAGACTTTAAGCAAGAAATAAAAGAGAGAACCATTTACGAAAATAGCGAAGCATTGCTCCTTTAGATTCACCACAAATTTCCGCTTCTTTCTCTCTCGCCAAACACGGTACTTCCTTTCTCACACTCACTGTACTCTCTCTGTGCCATTTAAGGATTCAAGTGAGTTTTTTGTTTAATTTTGGTCACTTGATGTTCGGTTTTTAGTTTTGGAAGCGAGAATTGTAACGGCAGATCGCTGTCGTTTTAGTGTTTCGAAGTAGAATCTCACTTGCTCTGTTTAAAGCTCTGTGAGAATGTGAGTTTCTACTTTATAAGCTTGGATTCTTGCTATTAAAGCTTTTTTTTTTTTTTTTTTGTTATGTGTGATGAATTTTGAATTTGCGATCAGATTTGCGTGAATGAATGAATTCAAATGATCAGTTAGTTTTTTTTTTAGTGGAAGTTCCATATTTGAATTTTTGAAATACTATCAGAATTGATTTTCTATAATAATTATATAAAAAAATCAAAAGCACATTATGCTTACTGAATCGCGTTAAAATTGACTTGTTTCGCGAAATAGAGAAGATTAGGGATGAGAATATTTTAACATTATGCAGCAAAATGTGGCAATCTAGGCTGAAAATCAATTCTGAAAAGAAAGAAAAGATGAAAAATGGTGTTGCCAGTGCCATAGTGTCAGTGATGGGAAGATACGATAGTTATCATTTTGAACTCGACATAACATGCTAAAAGGATGCTTGAGTTTTTTTACACCGGAAAAAATCTTACATGAACGAGGAGAAATATTGTTTCTTAAAACGGTTGTTGTGCCCCTTTTTTTGGTGGTCGAATGTTGTTTTGTATTTTTAAGGCTATTGGTTACTTTTCCTGAAAATTTTATATGTGAAATGTTCTATTGAAAAAAATCAAATCCCACACTTTAGCGTGCTAGACTGACTGCTGATTTCACTTTGTTGTTTTCAAATCTTATTATAAACTCTTGGTTTACTTGACAGGTTAACTGCAACCAGATCGTAGCAGTGGCTTTTTTTTATGAAACAATTGTATCTCTGAAGAGTTGGGGCATTAATGACTGCACCACGCGTGTGTATGACCGCACTGAACCAATTGATCCTCAGGAACTTAAGTTTTAAGTGCAGGAAAGAAGCCCTGGTACTTTGTTCATGTGGGCGGTAATGTGTCCTTTGCTAATGCTATGGTACCCTTGCTGGTGCATTCTTTTAGGGAATTTTTGTATGTCCACTTTTTCGTTTGGGCCAGGGCAGCATGGGGGCGGGGGCATTTGGTCAGGAAATGGGTTGCATTACTCCAGTTCAATTTCAAGCAATCACTCTAGAAGTGGCATCTCTAGCTATGCCAAGACATTAAAATTTTCTCTGCCATTAAACAGTTCTGTATCCTGTGAGGACCTAGAAGGAGTGGGATCATTAGATACCACATGCTTGGTAAGCTCAAATTTGTATTTGAATTCTGATCTTTATATTTATGGAACGGGAAACCTAGAGATACTTCCACATGTTTCAATTGCATGCCCAATAGAAGGATGTATGGTGACGATCAATATGACTGGCAATGTTAACATTGGTCAATATGCAACAATTGTTGCTGGTTCAGTTGTTTTTGCTGTTGCCAACTTGACCATGGATAGTCACTCTTCTATAAATACAACAGCCTTGGGTGGATCACCACCACCCCAAACTAGTGGTACACCAGTTGGGGATGATGGAGGTGGTGGTGGGCATGGTGGTCGAGGTGCTTCCTGTTTGAAAAGGAACAAGACAAGTAATTGGGGTGGTGATGTTTATGCATGGTCAACCTTGGCTGAGCCATGGAGCTATGGTAGTAAGGGTGGTGGCACCTCTTCTCGGAATAAATTTGGAGGGAATGGTGGAGGACGCATCAAGATTCAAGTGAAGGAGATTGTGTGCTTGAATGGATCTATCACTGCAGAAGGTGGGGATGGGGGGCTGATTGGGGGAGGTGGGTCTGGTGGAAGCATATTTGTGCATGCTGTGAAACTGTGAGTCCTTGCTGTTTGAATGGACTAATTCCATGCTTGTTTGCCCTTTTTTTCACTATCTTTTCACTATCAAAAGGCCTCTTGTATGAACTCCTTAAATAACTTTGTCAAAGTAAGATTGAGTTTTGAATAGGTTTCTTTGTATTCTCTATCAAATTGAAAGTAAGGTTTATCAGTAACTACATATTATCAAGTAACTGAGCAATGCAATAAAAAAATTCATGTCTAGAGTATTCTACTAGTGTTGTGGTGCTTGAAGTGTTTTCTCAAGTGCGCGAGTATCCCTATTAGATAGTCATCATCAGAATCAGGGAACCCTGTTCCTTTAGAGTACAGAGAAATAGAAAAAGTTTATGATCATCTATTTACTCTTAGAAGGCTGACTAGAAATGGATGAAATTGGCTTAGCTATTTAAGGCATGCTTGCCCACCTTCTTTATCATCTCTCTCTTACTGTCTGCTACTTTGCACAAATCTACAGGAGCCTCCATGGTTTTGCTCCCCAGTCATACACTTCTTTGGCTATAAGGTTTGAAACAAAGAGTGGTGAGGGGGGATTGGATAGATCCTAGATCTGACACTTCTTATGCATCTTTTTTTACTGGATCTTCTCTTGCTTTATGCTGTCGAAGAGGTTCATCCTCTTTTTAATCCTCGTTCAAGTTAGCAAGAAATAATTTTCTAGAGTATTTTGCCTTCAATTCTGTGTAGCTTGCAGCAGTTTGATTTGGATGTCTGGTTCAGTGACATTTTAGGAGAGCACATCTTCAATCATATTTTGACCACTCTCTTTTTGGGTCAAAGTTTACCATGTTTTTTCAATTAATGGGGATTTCTTGTCCCTTTAGGTCAAGGCAGTGAATACAATCAAAGGTTACAATAAGTAGAACAAAGTGGGTCTTATCAAAAGGTGTCTGTATAGAAGGTTGTAGGCAGCTCAGATTCTGCGTTGTTTGTTCTATCTTTCAAGTAAATTCATGTTATTGTCGTTGTCATGTTTATAATATTTTTTATTTTTGTTCGAAAGAGATGGAAAGATAGAATCCCTTTTTTATGCTTTTCTTACTGTCTTCAAATATAGATTTTCAATTCCTTAAAAAGGTTTAGGAAGCTGAATGATGAGATTTTATTTACTGGAATTTCCTTTTTTTGGGCTGTTTATAGGGCATTAAACTGTTGAGATTTATATTTGATGCATTTCTTATCATATCAGGACTAGGGAAGAATTTTTCTAACTTTTTTGCAGGTTTTTTTTCCCTGGTTAATTCTTTTATGCAACTTCTTGCATCGTCTTTTACTTGCACAGGAAGGGATATGGAACTATCAGTGCAGCAGGTGGAAGGGGATGGGGTGGAGGTGGCGGTGGAAGAATTTCTTTGGATTGTTATAGCATACAGGAAGATGTGAAAGTTACTGTACATGGTTTGTTCTGATCACACATCTGTATCTAGTAGTATAAGCAACTTTAGTTAACTTATAATATTTCATTCATGTGCAAGAGGCTCCACTTGCATATTGAAAGTTCGTTTTGAAGAGATTGAGCCATTGACCTACCAGCCTTGGACTCAAAAGCTATGACTATACTTTTGTTTCAATGATTTGATAAAAAGGTGCCAAGCTGATCTATACATGGCCAATAGGGGTACATGTGAAACCAATAAAGTTTTCTTGTTAGGGGACCCTGCTGGGTGTGGTACTAAGAGTTCCGTTGGCTGTGAGCTGAATTCACCACATTTCATGTCTCATTTTCTAACTAGTATTTCTAGTTTCTTATGCATTCATCATCTTTTTATTTTTGCTGTTTTTCTCTTTTGGAAGTCATGAACCTTTTTTTCTCTATCTTCACCGTGAACAACAGCTAATGTGTTTTTCTGTAATTATTATCATGTATGGACTTCTTCCAAGAAGATGGAACTTTTGTTGGTTTGTTTTGAGATAGTTATGTTTCCTTGTGGCAGGTGGTTTGAGTATTGGCTGTCCTGGGAATGCCGGAGCAGCTGGTACATTCTTTAATGCAGATTTACTCAGTTTAAGAGTGAGCAATGACTACGTGATGACAGAAACAGAAACCCCTTTGCTTGATTTTCCTACCACGATTCTATGGTCAAATGTTTTTGTGGAGAATTATGCAAAAGTTTTGGTCCCCCTGGTTTGGAGCAGGATTCAGGTTGTGTAATCTGTCGTTTAATGCATACATATTTTATTATTTTGTTGAATTGGTCTCATGTTTGTGCTCTCTGCCTACTTATGACATGAACAAGTTTTAGCACCTAATATTCACATAAATCATCTCCCAAAGTCGATCTTTCCTTAAAAAATGGAATTGATTTCTCAAGTGAAGCTGTGTGCTCAAACTCTTAGATGCACTGGTGCTTTGTTGGTTGTTCTCCCTGGTAATTTATGACTAGGTTCTTCTTGAAAAGATAACATGCCAATGCATTGTTAGTTCTCTGCAACCCAATATCTGACTTGTCATGTGGGCCAGACGTGAATGCAATTATGATGGCGAATTTTCACCTTGACATTACATGCCAAAAAGCGTTGCAATCCATTTTCTGATTGATTTTAAATTAAAATATGTTTCACTGTGGTTAATCATCATATTGATTGAAAATGAAGAAAGGCTACTTTTGAAGTTGATTGATTTTAATTAAAAATATGTTTCACTGGGGTTATCATCATATTGATGGAAAATGAAGAAAGGCGACTTTTGAAATTAATATTTTTTACTTAAATTTTAATGTTTTAGATTATTCAAGTTCAAAATTTGGTTATGTTACAGCTACTCACCATATGTTTATTTCTGTTGTAGATTGTGAACGATATTAACTGAATTAGCATAGTAGGTTTTCCTTTGAATCCATGCTTGTTTTAGCCTGTGTCATTTGTGATTTTTGAAGCTTGAGTTAATGAAGAAGTTGATTAATGAATCTGTTGTAGAATTTGGTTTAGAAAGTGATAGGTTCAGGAGACATCTTCTCCTAGGAGATTTCGTTAACTTCTCTCCAGTAGACACTCTTTCTTGGACTTAACATGGAAAACTTAAAGTGGATGCTGTCATTTCTACTACTTTTTGAGTAGTTATCCTTTGCCTTCCAGTGGTCTCTGAGGAGAAATTTGGTCTTTGGTCACCTCTGTTTTTCATAAAATGTTACTTTCATTATTTTGCTAAGATTTGTTCAAGAAATAGAGAAAGATATGCGAAGGTGAAGAAAGATGCGAGAAATATAAAAGGGGAGAGGGAAATGAGAGTTGAAAAAGAAAGGAGGCTGCAGATTAGGTTAGTTCACAACATACATCATGTACACACGAGCATGAGATTACACAACAACCCATGATATTATAATATAAATACTCCCCTCAACATTCCCATTCAAGATGGAGCATAAATATCTCTCATGCCCATCTTGCAGGTGAAATAGTGAAACACCTTACTACTAAGTCCCTTGGTAAACATATTGGCTAACTGATTCTTAGACATTACAAAGGGAATACAAATAGTCTTATTACTCAACTTCTCTTTAATAAAGTACCTATCAATCTCAATGTGCTTGTGAGAAATGTTGATAGTTGCTTTATTATCACAAAATAGTGACATGGGATCATCATTTGTTATTCCTAATTCATGCATCAGATTTTTAAGCCATAGGAATTCACACAATCCGTGTGCTATTGCTCAATACCCTGCTTCTGCACTGGATTGTGCCACCACATATAGCTTCTTGCTCCATGAGACTAGATTACCACCAATGAAAGTACAATATCTTGATGGAGACCTCATGTCATCTAGTGATCAAGTCCAACCAGCTTCAGTGAAGGGCTCTACCTTCAAATGTCCATTATTGTTAAGATTTATTTAAGAATTAGAGAAAGATATGAGAAGGACAAGAAAGATGTGAGGAATAGAAAAGGGGAGAGGGGAACGAGAGATGAAAGGAAAGGAGGCTGAAGATTAGGTTAGTTCCCAACCTGCACCATATATATATATATATATATATATTTGAGAAAGAGCATGAGATTACATAAGCACCCTTGACATTACAATATAACTGCTCTTCACAACAACTGTTCTTTGCTGCATGATGAATTTCTCACATTCTGAAGAATAATACTTTAGCATTGTTTCCAACTCCTTGAATGTAGGTCAGAGGCCAGATTAGTTTATATCATGGAGGCAGCATTGTCTTTGGATTGTCTGAATTCCCAGTATCAGAATTTGAGCTTGTAGCAGAAGAGCTTTTTGATGAGCGATTCTATCATAAAGGTATCTTTGTTGAAAGAATATTCATGTCTCCTTTTTATTTAGGCTGAATCAATATGCATATGTTTGTCTTGAATGATCCATAAACAGAACCTTTAACGGGAACATGCAACTTAAGCTACACAAAGGGACTGAAAAACTGAAGGTCTGAAGAAATGCACCTTGCTTCCAAGTTCTTGAAACATTGATGCTGAAAGACTAGGATGGAAAACAAAACGGACCATGAATTGGGGATTGGTGTGAGGGAAGGCTATAGAGGAAGGGGCATCACCTCCTCCTAGTTGGCAAGAAAAATGAATATTGAAGTCATTTTGCAATTTGCACTGGATAGATTTACGGACGAAGAGAAGGAAAAAATGAGATCTAATTTTGCAAGGGCTTAAATAAGGACAGTAACTTCAACGTATATCCCATTCATGCTATCGAGAGAGGTGTATGTTTGAATATGCAATGAGACCAGGGAATTGTTTGTGTTGCTTTGGATTATGACTAATGCCCAATTTTGTATTCTCTTGCCTTCTGTCAATGAACTTATTCCATCAAAATAAAATATTATCAGTGCACATAATAATTTCTCTAATTAATTGAAAAATTGAGTCTAGCCTTTTAATACTACTCATTTATTGCAGCCATATTCCCTACATATTCTCATCAAGAATAAATAAGAGTGAATACAAGTAATTGAACACTGTATCTCATTAATGAAAAAAGGAAAAAAAAGTGAAAGAAATCAAATCAAGTGGGTTTCAAGTCCCTTTTATGCCAGTTTTTGCAGCTATATTAGCGTGTTTTAAAGACTTTCTCTTTTAGGATTTTTTTGAGTTTCTATGCTTCAAATAACTTCTCTTTTGGGTTTGTTTTGAGTTTCCATGCTTCAAATATCACATAGATCTATCCGTATTTTTTATTGAGGACCTAAAATCTTCCACGACAAAAAATGAAGGTTTTTGGCGCATTTAGAGTTGCTATCAAAATGCTACTCATTGGAACTCCAAATTGAAAATAGAGGAGGTGGAAATACTATTGTTA